>JAHZMV010002853.1:0-11400 GCA_027743765.1 Coecobrya sp. COE2 | reverse complement strand
CACCCTTTTTTCCCGGATTTTTTCCAGGTTTTTTGACTGCGTCTTAACGGCTGCGTCTAAAATCACAGCGTCTAGTCGGCATGCGTCTATTCTCATGCCTACACTCTACTACTTACATGCATACGGAAAATATGTCTATGAGAGGGAACAAGAGAACAGTACAAACTTTGACTCGCTTGGAGCAATAATTGTAATGACTTGTACTATTCATGTATGTATATTGTTGTTATTGTGAAATTGAAGTTGACTGAAAAGCTAAGCTCAATATTTATTGTATTGACAATGTCATCTTATACATCTTCTCTTCTGGCATATTTACCTACAATTTTGGAAAACTGTAGGAAGCGCAAATACATTTACAAAATGAATCCCTCTTGAAGTGCTTAACAATATGGACAGGCAAACTACTTATTCCTCTCTTGTGTTCTCTCTTGTGTTCCTTAGTCATCATCGATCCGCACTACTTGACAGCATTAATCCTCACGTAAAAAATATGGGTAAACAATAAGTATGGATCTGTATTCTTTTAACCTTTTCCTCCGCCTACGTATATTTGTAAAATAGTCATCACATTATGATGAAGATCATGACACCATCGTAGGCACTTATTTAAATGAAACCTGTAAAGCCACAAAATGGACTAATCGATGATGATGGAAGATAGAAGCCATGAAAATGGCCATGAAACGAGCTGTATCTTGTATCACTGATAATGTATCATGACACATATTATCCACGCATGATGTACTGGATAGGTATATGTTCCATGCGAGAACTTTCAATTCTTAACACTTTTCTACTGACGATATTTCATGAATCTTTAATGTGAAATGCCACATACCATTTGTATAGGAAAATGTTATACGTAATGTCCTTGTCTTTGCGCATAGATATCATCGACGCGTCGTTGCTTAAAAGTGCAGACGTGATGATTATGTTGATGATGTTACGTTACGACCGTGTTTATCAGGGAAAGAATCATTTTACCCGTTTGGAAAATGCATACACAGACAGTTGTTTTTGATGCTAGCATTTTCCCCAAGCTCTATAATTTGCATGAAGACGCCATTTCATTCTATTTTCGTTGCCAGAAGCTTTGTATTTCTACTGCTTCGCAATCATTAGAAAGAAGAAAGCAAGCACATTGTCATTCCTGGAAAAAGAGAAGCCATATACACACATATTATATAAAATTAATTCGGTACTTCGACCTTTTTATTGTACATTTGTTTAGACTCTTTTCTCCAAACGCACTTACACTTACGCGCACTTTTAAACTTTTGTTTAACGAAAAATGAACAGTAAAATTCGGTCGTTTGTCGTCTTTGTTGTTTGTTAGTAGTACATAAATCTAATGTGTGTATTTGATCACAGAAATAAATGATATGCTCCAAAGAAGCCAAATTGAGCCAATAAAAAGATTTTTATCTTCCTTTATATACCTAAATATTGTATGATTTGTTTACACAATGCAGCAGTAGAATTAAAATTAAACTACCCAAAAGCCTGGGATCTCACATTGCGATATAACGAAAGAGTTTGGAAAAAAGTCACAATAAAAGTAACAAGAGCATGGAGCGGAATACTTTTGCATTACAAATTAGTGGAAGATGGCGAGAACAACAAGCAAACACGCAAAGGTTGTGGAATAATTATAAAAAATTGAACGTTAAAACCAGAATCGGGCGAAACAACTACCGGGCAATACAATTGCCACGCAAATGTATATACATAAATATACAGCCTTCTTTAATTACATTCGCGTGCATCATCATTGGCACAAAAAATAAAATATTTACGTAATAGCAATCATAATTATGTTACATAAAACAAGTTTCCACTAATTAGAGTGACCAACCATGAACTTATTTCACACACTATGACATTTAGTTAGGGTAGCAGAGTAACAACTACACAAGCAGTACGACATATATGTACAAGAGTTATGGATCTTGCAATTTAAAAAAGCTATACATTTATATTACAACTAGCCATAGTATTTGGAATGAACAGACAAAAAGTCTTTTCATCTTGAAGAGTCCTTTAAAAAATATTGCTTTTGTTTTATGATGTTCCATAACCTTTTTTTCACTTTGACAAAAAATTTAAAGGACAAACACAAAGGCAGACACATTATAACATTGGTTGTCCTTGCACAGTAGTACCATCCAGATTTTATAAGCTTTATTCATTGCTATTTATATAACAGACTAAATTGAAAAAATCCTCATGTGTAAGTATTTGCGCATCATATCTCTGTTTCATGCCATGCTATCGTCTCAACGATCAAAGAAAGACGTAAATATGGACATTTTATTCTCAACAGCTATATTAACAAAACTGACAACAGTTGGGACAATAAATATATTATATTTATAGTATCAGATATATTAAAAAGCATACATCTTACGTAAACTGCTTGCCTTGCTCTTTCTCTCTGACTTTAATAAGGAATGTCATCATCACACACAGCAGAGTCGTCATTACAAGATTGCATGTCCTGTCATTTGACCCTGCTTCTCCACACGTCACAATTATTTCTCTGTTTGTGCCGTATCGTCCTTTCCTTATATTAGGACACACTATTGTGCAAGACAATGCAAGCAAACATTTTAATGAAAAAAGCACACACCTACACGTTTTACTTTACACACAACGCGTCCTTTATAAGGTAAAATTAGCTAATGTCAGTTTACCTGAAACAGAAAATATGAAAAAGTCAGGAACAGCAGCATCAAGCAAGCTAGCATCAAGCGCCAACATGCGTATTTACGTTTTAACGCATGTAAACTGCCTATGTACTTGTACTGCCACGAAATCAACTATCATCATTAAATAAAACACAAGCAAGCGAAATAAGAAAGAAGCGATATATAACCAACACTATTTTCATGTAAACACAAGAACAGGAAAAGCCTTCTTTAGCTCTGCAGGGTCTTTTGCCAATGATAATAAATAAAGAGAAAGTATAAAATATCCCATCACCTCCAAACCATGCAAATATCAAGTTTGATGTCTCGATGGTTAGACAATGCAGATTATTGAAGGATTAGTCTGGACTGATAATCAGACAGACAGACGTGCCTATAATTTCAAGAACATGTCTGGGCACAATGCACAGACTGAATTGTGTTGAATTTTTTTCTAATTTTCTCGTGTGCCTTTTCCAGTTCCTCTTTTTTTCTCAGTTTGCGTACACTCTGGTTATTGTAGTTGTTCATTGATTTACTCGTTGAGAACTCATTAGAAACGCATCTCGGGTGGTTTTTTGCGTGAGCTGCATGGGGAAAGAATGGTTTGGAAGTTAATACGTATAATAACTAGGTACTTATGTATTATGCACAAACCATGTGCCGAATCCAACGTGAATCTTCTTCCTACTCTCTCTACCCTCAGTATATTGCACTGTTTAGCTTTTCCAATCTAGGCACAAAGAATAGGATAATGAGCCTGGTGGAAAATTAATACGATCTCATCCGGTTCGTTAACTCTTGAAACGGCTCGCATGAATCTCGCCGACCGACAGTATGTTTTGTACATGCAGCTACTCACAATAATGCTCTCTCTTTCTATTGCTTCACACGATATTATTATGCAATGCATATTCGGTGTTATTTTCACGTTCATCCATTTTGCATACGGCATTAGTTCCTAAAATGGCAATTTCTCTGTATGTCATGCACACGGTGCAGTATCATGAATGGTGCCATTTGTCCCCAATCTCATCCTTTTCTATAAAATCCAACGGCAGTCACAGTCACAGCAGCCGACCGACCCTCTTATTCAACCTGTCATGTCATGTGTGCTTTATTATCACGTCCCGTGCACTTATTATATCATTCCCGTAATTTCCTCCTCCCCACACCACTACCGCGCTACCACCACCAAAACCATTCATTTCGTAGATAGGTAGGTATTTTAGTCACCTTTTATATTATTTCCACAACTGATATTTGACACTACTGGCCGTATAAATATGCATGAGCTTCTGCACAAGCACATGAAAATCTTTCCATTTTCTATCTGAAATCTGCAAGAGTCTAACCTTACCACACCAGTAGAAGAAACAGATTGTCAGATAGTTTACTCTACACCAACGACGTGTGCAACAGCCGGCCCCATTAATATCCTGTGGTGCACTGGCACGCATACAACCACGCCATGATCCACAAGCTCACGTCCATCCAACAACATAACATCCGAGAAAGCCAGTGATTATTTCGTTTGTCTTTTTTATCCAGTAGAGCTATCTCCCCCGCTAGTATCATTGCTCTTATGCTGCCGCAGTACTCTTGGTCATGTGAAGACTTGGAAAATTTATCACTTGATTTACCATTCAAGTAAGTAATGTGTGGCAAAGTAGCGCGTACACACATTATGCTTCTGTACCATCATCATCGCAAAACTCGCAACTTGTGTGACATGACAATCATCAAGATTGATAATGATGATGATGATGCAGCAATTTAGGAAAACCAAGGCATAAAGGCAAGTCACACTCGTTAATTCCACATGCCCTTGTCGTTCCTTCTTCTTCCTTTCTCTTTTTCAAATAGCAGCAGCAGCAGCATCAGTAGCAGTGAAGTTTTTGGTCTCCAGAGAGGAAAGTCACGCCATGCATGCCATACCCCGTCATCATCATCCACACCACCGCATCACATCACATCCTTCTAGGAAAAAGCCAATCCACCAAAACTGGCTTGTCTTATTTGTCCTTATACCACCTACCTACTTACTATATCGCACGGAATAACGACCGACATTTTTGCATCGTCATCATGAGCATCATCATATCCCATCCTTCTGTGCCGCTGCTAGTGTCCTCCAGTTAAATCAATTTTGTATGTGAAAAGCAGGCCAAAAGCAAAGCCCCTTTTGACAGGATCACTTTTTGAGGTGACAATTGAAAATTGGACTTGGAAGCTGTTAAAGACATGAGCAGCAGCAGCAGCAGATTTTTTGCAAGGTCATTCCTTTCTTTACGCTCTTCCAGTTTCATCCGAAAAATTACCCTTTTCTCAAAAGTAGACGTTGATGCTTGCGTAGGTACTTTCTTCACATATGTAAATTGAATTGGGATGGATGGAAATGCGGCTTTACATATTTATTTTACTATTACTTGTACATGACTGGATAAATGCTTAGGTATTCATAGCAGTCTGGGTCCATTTCTTTGGTTATTTGTGAGTCCATTCGGGCTCATGGTTTAAAATAAAAGGGGATGTGAAGCTGCACTTTTTCTGTTGTTTATTATTATTATTATCCACCAATGTGGTGGGTAGGGATGATGATAGTTTTTTTTCATGCCATTTCTGCACAAGTTGGAAAGTCGTTCAACTGTACTCAAGTTTGATGATGACTTTGTTAGAGAGCGGTATACAGTTTTCACTCTGCGTTATTGTATTCCATTATATTATCCTTGTTTTAAAGAGGCCATCCACAGCATATCCACCAATGCAATGCAATCGTAAACAGACAGAATGAGTTTATGAGCCTTTCACAAGTTTTTTCCTACCCAAAATAATAACGCTACAACAACAGAGACAATAATAACCGAACATGAAAACAAGGCAAGCCATAACTGTACACTTACAGGCTGAAAGAAACAAAAAGAGAAAATAAAAATTGTACCTAATAAAAGGGGTCGAGAACAAGTGGGGAATGGAATTTTACAACGCAGACAACATTTTACTGTACAGCTTGAAGGGAAGAGTGGTTCAATGGAATAATACCACAAATGAACGGCCCCGTTCTCTACCACTTTCCATTAAAGTGTGCCATTTTTGTCGTTCGCCGTCCTTCCGAATACAAAAGGACCACACACCATCATCGCAGTCATCATCATCATCACTCGTGTTTCGTTCCCTTTTTTCTAATATGACTCAATTTAGAGAGAAAAGCTAGCAGGAGTGGAGAAGAGTTTTTACTTTTATTTATGCATTTTTACTACGACATTCAGAGGGAACTATTAAAACACTGGAGAAAAAACTCCATTTTTATTATTATTATATTTCTGTCCTTACACTACATGTACATCCTTTTCTCTCTTATGGACTTTCTTTTCCTCATCTCACTCAAACATTTTTGTCCTCCTCCTCAGTGGCATGGTGTGGCGGCAGGCCGGCGGAAGAGCACAATCGACATTTTGTGCATGGCTGCAAATTTTATGAACTGGAAACACTTTTTACTTCTATTTTCTCCTCGTCTATTTCTCTCCGCTACTCGATCACAATAGACTGTATATGACCATAGAAAATGGTGGCATAAAAGGGACATCGTGCCATCATCATATCACATATTACAGTTACTAGCATTACGGACATCATCACAAACACGACATGCATTGCATGCAACCAAGACAAGTGAGCAAAGCAACAGCAGTAAAAATAGGACCGAGATGATGGCCGTCCTCGTCGTCATCTCTTCTATTTTCTTCTTCATGAACGAGCCGTTATACTGTGTTTTCCTCGATTGGGTCGGTGTACTTTTTACTACTTTGCTGATCGTAGTCACCCTGTAAGATTGCCCATTTTTCCATGTACACGACTTTGGCTTTAACTTATATCTTTGCATTGCTGACTAACGTTGGGAGGAAGACTTAGAAGGGGAAAACGAGGGAATGGGAATTGTTCCGGTCGGATGGAATGGATTTGCACTTTGCTCCTCTACTACACATATATTTCCCCTTTTTTGTGGCTCCCTCCGAGAAAAAAGCTTTTTTGTCTGGGAAGCTTCAGTTTTAAAAGGTGGTGTGCGGATGTTGGGAGCAAGTTATATCCTCGACTGCATTGTAACTTACCTTTTTGTCACGGGATTTTTTCCCAAGCACTCACGTTGGCTTCGTTGACTTGTGGCGGATACGAATTCTATTATATTTTAATGCGCTACTGCTACTGCTCCGTTACTTTGGATTACCTACACAATGGATAAAGCATTCCTGGTGCGTTGACGGTGTGAGGATTATAATGCCGGTGTAAATGGAGAAAGTAGGGTAAATATCATGAAGTGAAATGCGATATGGCTGATGGGAAAATGATCATGAGTAGGAGATACAGTGGACATTAGTATTACACCAGCGAACAAAAAAACCAAACCAGGCACGGTGTGAAGAAAGCAGACATGCTTCAATGAATAGAGAGAAAGAAAGGAACTCCAATCATCCATTCCATTACTTTTGTGCTTGACCAAGCAAAGTAGCTATAAGACACAAGGCAGTGGGGAAAGGGTGGTAAATCATTCAAATCCATCCAAGAGCCGTCATCCACAAAGTAGGAAAAAGGAGCAACAGCACGAGAAATAAAGAATGGCACGAGTGGTGAAGGAAAGGAAGCACGAGCTGTGAACCTATTTTCCTCTAAGACTCTACTGCTTTTTTACTAGTTTATTTCGTTTGTACAGGCAGAAGAGTTGGTGTGAAGTTAATATGCTTAAATAATAATAATGAATACGAGTTTTTCAGTTCGTTTCTCTAAAAACGAGATTTTAGTAGAGACGTTTTGAAAAAATGGGAAAGTTAATGGTTTAGATTTTTTGCAGACATAAAAGGGTTCTTATATTTTTCTGGTTAATTCACAACTCACGTTACACACAGATTTCTCCATGTTTTCTTTTACTTCACACGTTCATTATTTGATTTGATTATTTGAGCGAAGAGAGAGAGAGAGAGAGGGAGGGAGAAAGGGAAAGGAAGTTTTTAGGGAAATGGCGGGACTCAATGTTATCTCCAGTGGGAAAATAGGCCCCGAAAAAAGAAATAAAAATCAATGCAACGCACAAGAAGTATTGAATGGGATGGGAAGAAGGCGAAAGAAATGAGTAATTTTAACTGCTAAAAATCTCTTTTATGTAAGAAATATACTACGAAAGAGTATAAGAGTTCCAGTTGTTATGGTCACATAATGTAGTATATGTTTTTCCAACAATGTTATTCTTTATTTGGAATTCCAGACCAGACATTCTTTCTCTGTCTTTCCATTTGTGGAGATAAAAGGGTAATCTAATGAAAATGCTGGGAGTTGGCTTTATTCCTTTTATTGGTTCTCTTTTGTGGACCAAATACCACTATCTTGCCATTGCTACAGTTACGAAATTTCTTTGAGACTTTCTAGAGAGGGAAATCCATATAACTATGTTACGTGACACGGCTGCATGGACGAACAATTTTAGGCACGTTCATTTAAAGAAACTCCTTACTTTGGGCAATAATCCTCGACAACGGCCAGCATACAGAATAATTTAAACCCAAAGTAGTAATGCATATTATAATATTCATTAAAACTGAATTATAATAAAATTTTAAAACAGAATAATTAGAAGTACTGTGGAAATTTATATTTCGAAAAATCTATGGACAGTATAATTAATACAATTGCTATGGTTTTCTTTAATGAATGAATAATCCTAGACTGTGTAATGTACTAACTCCTTAATAGCCGTTGCGCTAACGATAACATTATGTACGTTATAATTTTAATTTATTATTTGAATACTGTGAGCTAGTTACCGTAATTAACTATGGATTAATAACCAACTCTAATAACGAGCTGAATTTGACAATAAATGAATTTGAATTGATCATGAATTTTCTTGACTTATAGTGACAACAACAATTATTATGCATTTTCCAGGTTTATATTAAAATAGTACACACTGCAAATTATTTTAAGGAAAAACACGAAACCACGTGTCACGACGGTTTTTGGATCTTCTTTTAATATCACCGTACCTTATAGCATAATAAAAGTGCGTTAATATAATCGCTGCAATACATTGTATGAACAGCTATTGTTGTACCTTTTCCCATTCTAAGTTCCAAGTTATTCTTTCAACTTAAATGCCATACGAATAGTGAACGTAAAAAGGAGAAAAGGAGCACTCAGCGTTTTTGTGTAACTTGTCACAACCAAACACTTACTTGCTTTGATGCCCAGGAATAAGAAGAAAAAATGGAAAGAATAACTGCATTCTTAGAATTTTACAGTATATGTATTCAGTTTGTTCATGTCACAAAAAATGCTACTACTCCTGCGATTACAATGTGGCCATTACCATATTGTTAGTTTCTGTTGTTATTCTTCATATTGAACTTTTACAGAACACTCAGGAAAGCACAAGTTCAAGTTCTAAACAAAACACATTTGACCCTTTTTATCATGCATTTTCATTGTGTTGCTGCCGGATTTGTTGTTGGGTGCAAAGCGTGAAACATTCAATTATTCCATTTATATGCGTAGCTTTTGTAAATGACTGTGATTGCGGGAGCATGTGATAGGGACCATTTTATGTTTTTTCTTCTGTCTCCCTCCAACTCCACTACTGTCTCATATATGCAAATGCAAAAGTTTCTCAAAATTTATGTCTCCCATTACGAGAACAATTTCTCGAGTAAAACATGTAATTTAACACGTGTAACTACTGTACGCACCACGCGTTACAAAATTACGAAAAAGCTTGTGATGTGTACCCTTCCAAGTTTTTAATCAAACACAGCAGTCCTACTACCACCACCACCACCTCCAAACTTACCACCTTCAGTGCAGCAGTGTGTGGCAAAGCACTATAATATGAATGTATATACCAGCGGCTGAAACAAAATGACTGTAACGACTCGAGATAAAAACCGCCTGGAGATGTAGTAAAAAAATTTCCACACTTTCTGAAAAAGCAGTTTCTGTTCCATACTCCTTTCAAGTCCGACCCAAACACACATGCTAGTAAATAAGTAACGAGTAGTTTCGTTTCCTCCACCAATTCCTTCTCCTTCAATTCTTCCACTTTACCACCACCGACACAGTCCCTGGGTGGTGGTTACAAACGTATCCATACATACATCACCACTACTCAACAGTGCTGAACAAGCAATGAATGATGATGACAATACAATACACGATAAGGAAATGCAAGATGAATATTACAATGGATCGTTTCTTCTGGTGGTGGTGAGCTCAATGTACTGATTCCAACTCAGCTAGATTGACTGGCACATTATGGTCTAGGCTACGTGACATGATTCATTTAGAAAGCAGCAGGAGCATTTTTCGCTGGAGAGTTCCGGTTGATCCTGTCCCCGAGAATTTTTCAGTTAGTTTGCTATTTTCTCCATTCTCTTGTTGAAAATTAGCTCTGGAAATTTTTTAGAAGAGCAACCAAGTAAGTATTTATTGAATAACAAAAGGAGTTGCCGGAGTCGGGAAAAGGCTAACGAACCAACAACAGAACGACAGCATCGACAAGAGAATAATGATGACTTGGACTAAGGCGACGATGATAATGTGGCATTCATTCTAAGAAGCGCATAACCATATCATGCATAGTAAGTTGGCAACTGCTCCAGTTTTTTACAAGTCGAAAAGGAGAAGAGAGAGTGACGCCGGTCCTTTTGTAAAATGAATTAAATCGGTTCGGTACACATTTTTTAGATCGGAGAAGGGTGATGATCCGCTGCCACCACCACCATTCATCCTTGTTTGTTGTTGTTACTGCTGCTGCTCCCTTTCCTTCCTGCGGTGCGGCTGCTGCCGCTATATGTGCAATCATTTCCCTCGGGCCCCTTTCAACTATTTAATAAAATATGCAATGCATGCATCAGGCATTCATGTGGATTCTCTGTGTGGGTACTGGCATAATAGTAATAATAAAAGTAAAATGCACATAGGTAGTGGTAATAGCATAAGGCATCATCATAATAAAGTGTAGAACCATTCATCCATCCACAAATCCCTAAAGAGCCACTAAACTAATAAAATCGATTTTATTATTCCTCACTTCACTTGTGTGTGACAAACAACAAGACAAGACGACACACACAGAGGGACGCTCTCAGGAAGAACATAAACAAGCTGCATGTTAGTTAGTTTAGTGGTATTGCAAGTGGTGGAGGGGGCGAGTGAAGAGGAAAACGAGAGAATTATTTGAATGTAATAATGTCATGTTTTGATCATGTTCCCTACACTCCGTTTTGTGCTGTTGGAGTAGAGGTGGTTCGGAATACGTAAATAGTAGGGAGACTTGTATTTTGAACCATTTTGTGCAGTGCATTTCACTTGATTTTGTTATTGCTCATTATTATTAGTAGAGAAGGAAAGGACGATGATGATGAGGGAAGAGAATCAGGAAATGTCGAAGACTGCTTGACTGCTATATGTTCTCTTATGGCTGGCTTGCCTGGCTTATAGCAAAAATTGTCCCATAATGAAGCAGCTTATTAAGCGTGAAGAATTGGAAAATCTGTTCACTCTTTGCTTCGTTATTGATGGTAATGTTTGGTCGGTTTTATGTATATAAAATGCATGGCCACCCATTCTCTCTAACCGTATATTCGTATACAGACACCGCACACACGCCACAGTTGTCATTATTCCCACTGTAAGCATCGTTCATTTCGTTAATAATATTTCTACT
>JAHZMV010002852.1:0-17008 GCA_027743765.1 Coecobrya sp. COE2 | reverse complement strand
CCTACTTCAGTAGGGAGGGAAAAGGTGTCACAGAAATCAGCCAGCCAGCCAGGTAGACTCTGCTTTTATGTTTAAGATAAGGGAAGCTAAAATTACTTTTAGCATACGATATGTTTTTATTTTCATTGCCAATTTGCTGAAAACACCAATTTTAATGAGATTTGTGTGGTCTGTATATAATATTATTAAAAATATAAGCAGTTATTCATTTTTAAGTGGAAAAGCATAAAAAGCATAATCTATCGACTAAAACGGCATAATAAAGTGAGGAAAAAAGCATAGAGCTGGTCCCTTTGCAGATCATCATGTTTCATGCAGCATAAGCGCATACAAACAGGCAATTTTCGTACAATAATCCGATTTGCACCCTAAAAATCCCCGCTTCTTCAAATTGGAATGTGTGGGCGAATACAAATTTTCAATTTGAGCCAATCATAATAATAAATTGAGAAATAAGTCAACTCGTTTGTACAATTCATTCGTCGTCGTTTGTCAGCTTATAACCCCATAACTCGACAATGATTCAAATAATGAACAAACGAGACAAAAATAAATCAAATCAGCCATTCACTCAGCCCAACAGCATGTGTTTATCAAACCACAAAAACAACAGTCTGCAGAGCAGAGACTAAACGTGTACTTAACAGCGACGTACGCGTATCCTATAATAGAATGAATATGCGACACAATTTGCATTTTGGATAATGATCGGATTACAGAGCATGCGAGCAGCGAACGGGATTTAATAATCTGCGTACATAAATTGAGTCTCAACAACCCTGATCCCGAAAACAGTCAAATAATATAAAAAGCTTGTTACTCTCGAAAAGCAGATTTTGTTTTCTAGGTTGTTATTCTAAAAAACGGGCGACACTGGGGAAAGTAGAAAGCATGTCTACAATTGATAAATGGCCTCTTTCGCTGGAATTTCTCTGCCGCTCACGGAGAAATGATTGTGATAAAATGAGCAATAAGCGAAAACAGAGTTATTCTTATTTATTTTTGTTCATAGTGATTTTAGTGATGGTCTTTTTATATCTGATGAGCAAACAAAGTTTTGTATGCGTACATTTGTCCACATTTGCTGTGTTTTTCTATTTCAGAGGGAAAAGACTGTAAATTAACTTACTTGGGTCTGAATGGAAATCAACTGACACGAATACCACGCCGTTTGCTTGCCCGCTGTTCTAATCTCCGTCACCTCAACATCGGTTATAACCAAATTTCTCATTTCGATGATTTAGCGTTACTAACAACTCCGATGAACAAAGCCAGCTACATTATCAGCAGCGGTGGTGGTGGTAGCTCTAGTCCCCTCAAGAAGCTGAGCACTTTGGTCCTCAGAAATAATCCCATTTACTCGCTTGCTTTCTCTGGCACTGGAGATGGATCAGGATCCCATCTCCTGCACCACCACCATCACCAGCAGCAGCATTATCATCAGAATAATGGCGTGAATAGCGACCTCAATGGAGATACCATTACTGGTAATAATAATAACAATGGAGGGATTACGGGAGGGATGATGGACAATTCAGTGGAGTCTCTAGGATTGGCGACCTCTTCCTCTTCTGCTTATCGTGTTCTTCCTTCAATTCCCAACGTGTTTCGTACGGAAGCATTTCCAAATTTGTATGAGTTGAGCCTAAGCTTTTGCCAATTGTCAGGAGAGCTGGAACCTTTTCCCTCGTTACCACTGACCAATCTAGAAATCAGTATGGGTCTAAAAAGTGCAACCACCGTAACTCCTCACATGTTCCAACAGTTGAAGGATTTGGAGTGGCTGGCGCTGGACCACAATAGTCTTCAAAATGTCAGGTAAAGAGAAAAGAAATACTTGTACTAGTAACAATGGCTTTAAGACAGTTTTCTCGAGGATAAAAACCCTGCGTAAAAAAATGAGGCAATTTGTTAAAAGCGCATTTTACCGTTGCTGTCATGAAATGCAGCAACGCAATCTGGCAGTACACGCACTTTCCGGAAAATTGTTGCTTTTATTTTTTCGCTTTCCTCCTTTTCCATTCAATTTATTTCATTTTCATTCCTCTCCTTATTATTGTTGTTGTACAGCGACTACAGCTTCTACTCTAACCGTAATTTGACGTACGTGAACTTGGAGTGGAACCGGATAGAGACGCTTCCAAGACAAATGTTCCATCCAGACATTCACCAGTCCATCTCGCAAGTGCGCCTCTCCCATAACAAGATTGGAAGCATTTTGTCAGAGTCATTCCTCTCCTTCCCGGCCATTAATCTAGATTTGAGTTACTGCTCAATCCAAACTGTGGAGCGACAGGCGTTTTCCATTCACACCACTGAGGGCGGCGGTTCTACGTCAACAACAGAAGGAACATCATCCTTCCAAAAAAATGATGCTTCATCATTCTCCTCTTCAGAAAATCCTAGTGACTCTAACAGTTCGCCACAAACAGGTTCACTTTCATCCACTTCGTCATTATCATCCACCCTCCCATTCTCAAGTACATCCCGTCCAGGTCTCAATCTCTATCTGAACCGGAATCGACTCATTTTGATGAAGCCAAATGCCCTCTCCCTGGAAAAATTTGCCCTTGTCGATTTAAGCTACAATCAACTGGTCTCCTTCAATTTTGACACTTTCTCTCGCCTTACACGTCTTGGGGGACTGAACATAAGCCATAACAATATTGAACGGGTTGTTGTGCCAAAGGGAAGGCGAATTGTGCTCAAGTGGTTGGACGTTTCCTACAACAGACTGCAATATCGTCCCATGCTTTCTATTTGCCCCACCGATCTACTCGATTTCTCACATAATCGACTGGAAAGAACTGACTCAAGATTATTTCCTACAAACTGCACCCTCCGGGTAAGTAATAAAAGACAAATCGAAACATTATTATCATCATCCACATCAACATGAATGGTCCCATCATTATTTATGCTACAAGCTTTTTGTTTTAGTTTTGCCACTTGCTGTCATCTAAAATTAATGCTAAAGTACGAAAAGCATGTCATCAGAATAAAAACCAAGTAATTTCCTCATGTCCACTAGTATTACTCAGGAACAGGAAATGACGTTGTCAGTGAAAGCTCATAATTTTCAATGCGTGGATATCCTTTACAAATATAATATGGTCTTTGTACATTCATCTAGTATAATTATTACATAGGGCATATTAATGCATAGGGTGAAGGGAACTGTGTACATATAATTTTAGCTGTAGTATTTTTAGGGAACGAGTAGACGAGAACTGGAAGAATCCATTCATGTCTGGGAAAATAGTATCAGCACCAGCACTATATATCATTTTATTTCCATAAGCCAACAACACCAAAGAAATAATAGGGTGGAAACAGGAAATGAAGAATTTTTTTGTTTTATTTCGTGTCGTTCGTGTATCGTCACATGTAATAAAGTTTGCGCACAAACAAACAAAAATATATACTACATATTTTCATTCAAGTAAAATAATGAAACTTGGACTGGACGCACGCGTAATGTGCGTCCCTCACGAAATTATGTAATGGCACCAGGAAAGAAAAAAACAAGTACATATGCTCACTATATAGCCTCCTCTGTTTTCAATGAATAATTATGAGCACAAATAGAATTACAAAGAATAGTTTGCTTTTACATATACATATCTCTCTAGCAGACTGCACGTGTCTTTTCCATAACTAGTCGTTCATTACAGTTATATCACGTACTTTGTGAAAGTTTAAGAAAGTCAAGTGGTTACACAATACACTTATCTCCTTGAGAAGAAAGAACTGATCATGGCAGCTTAACAATAACCATCCTTCTTGCAAAGAAGATACTTGCACAAAACGTACAAGTTATTTAAAAAAAAAGGAAAAGAACTTTATTGGGTTTCGTTCAGACTGTGAATGAGTTTTAGTTTAGGGAAAATCAAATGAACAGCACGCGTTTTAGTTTTTTTCCAAGTTCACAATCTAAAGTTCATCGATCGAAATAGGATCCTTCATTTTGTTCAGTATGTTGATAAAATGAATAGCAAGTATTGTACTGCAAAGAGTATAAACCAATTGTTCCGTTGGCTATAGGCATTAAGTTCATCAGTGTAGGGCCAGAATGATAGGTGTAAGTGGAGGTATTTCATCCCATCCGTCCATTGAATTTTCAGAAAACTTTCTTTCTTTCTTCCTTTGTTCTTACTTGTGCTCTTCTTTTTCATTTCTTGGTTCGTTAAAAGATTTTTTTTCGTTTTCAAAATTTTGTGTAATGGTGCTTTTGTATTGCATGATATATGAGTTGGTAGTATGGGGTAAATCGAAATGTGTTCCTATTTCATTTTCTGTTCTTTTTCATTGTCACACAGGAAGTAAATTTGAATGGAAACTTTATCACAAATCTGGATCCCGAGAGTTTCACTAATTTGCGTGATTTGACGGTAGGTCTTTACTGGAAAGTTTTCAACATTTTTTTATATCAAAATGTCAAGTATTCCTAAATTTTCACCAGAAAAAGTGAGTAGTCGTGGGTAGAGGCAAAAGTTTATATGATGAAAGTAAATACCGACAAACGGCTGCTTAAATTACTTGGCGAATTTGCAGTATAACTGAAGTGAATATTAAAAAGGCGAAGTAAACATGTTGAGTAACTCCAACCGCTGAAACAAAATGTGCGTTTTAGTTTTGGCATAACCAACTTAGAAGTGAGAATTGTAAAATAGGAAAGTGGTAATACGATTGAATTTATTATGAAAATCCTATTTTCTCACGCGCCGTACATTTGTTTGTCTTCGGTGTGATGTGACGTGTCATACAAGTCTGACAAGTAACTAATACTATTATGCTTTCCTTTTCCTAACGACTTCTGTTCAGGTTCTTCATCTTGCCAAGAATCAAATCGCATTTGTGCCTGAGATTCTATTTATCCGCAACTCGAAACTGAATTACCTGGACCTTTCACAAAACAAAATTAGATCGCTTCCTCGGGATGCTTTGGTAGGAAGCAGTGTAGAAACACTGAAACTGGGAACAAACCAATTTGTCAATCTCCCGGTGAGCGCTTTGTCCCAGGTAATATAATGGAATTAATTATTATAAATTTATTAGTACTATTAATATTACTGGTGTTTGTATCGGATTCTAAATTAGATTCATTCTCACTTGATTCTTGGTTACTCTCTCACCATCACAAAATTAATTTACTTTCATATTTTTCTCTGTGGACTCGCCCCACTTTCATTTTCATCAGATCTCCCGTCGTCTTCGAAGATTGGATATGTCACGAAACAACCTAGAGCACCTTGATAGTACCATGTTCGAAGCAATTGCTGGTCTTGTTCATCTGAATTTATCCCACAACCGACTGACCATTCTTCCCGATAATGCCTTTGCCAATTTAGCCTCGCTCCGGGAGCTGGATCTCAGTGATAACAATGTTCGTGCTAACTTCAAGGTAAATAACACATTAATTCACAGATTTCTTTTTTGCTTTGAAGTCCAAGTCCATAAGTCCATACCATGTATCTTCCACGCACAGAGGACATGCAGCATTATTTTTTTCTTTACCATCCAAGTTGATTTACATCTTTTCAAAGTGGAAAATCAAAGGATAGTCAAGGAGCAGGAGAGAGAGACTCCTTTTCTCTTTCCTTTTCTCTTGGGGCCACTTCATTTGTCATGCTTTGTACACTCTCGTCGAATTTACCATATCACCTCGCTCTCAAACACATTTACGTACATTACTCAGCAGTTTTCTTCAGTCAACTTCGTTTTCCAACGTATTCTTCCTTCATCATCCCATTTCTCTTCATTCGGCTCTATAAACGTCGGTTTTTTCTTCTTTTCCTTTGCTTCCTCTTCTTCTTTCCTTCGAGGCCACGACAAGGATGACTGATGGAATCAACCAGACTTCCTGTCACATCTTGTCGTCCGCCTCCGCTTTGCATACATCTTGTACTACTACAAATGTAGACCTAACTACACCAAAAACTCTTCGTAAATTAAATCAAAGGTACTGCCCCCATACCACTAGTACTCTAAAAGGCACAAAAACGGCAGCCTCGCTCATGACAGTAACTGCTTTGTAGAAAGTCTATCGTAATTTTTGCTGTGAATTTTTCTCTGGTGAAAAGTCTGAGGACTTTTTATGCTGTTCATTCCTCCTCTCATTACCGTCTCATCTCATTTCATCAGACGCACGCACAGGTAAAGGGGAGTATAGTGGCACATTGGGAATGTTCATTTGCGTAGCATGTACATAGTTCATACATGATCTGTATCCCTCATCTTTTCCTAACATGCAGCCTACATACAAAAGCTGTTTTTTAGCTGAAACGATTTCATTATGAATTCAAAGCTTTACAGCAATAGCAGTAGTATGAAAAGCTATTCCCAATGGACAGCATATCAGCAACCTTTTGAAGTGCCTTACGGCTCCTGATACCTTCATGGAAAGAGTGGGAGAAAGGCATAAAGAAAAAGGAAGAAATGTTCCGCTACGTTGAATATCACGTGAACAAGTGCGTGATTGTGTGCTGGTGTTGACAACCTTTTGCTCTCTTTCCTTCTATTTTAAAGCTAACAAAACCCAACGTGTTAAGTAACCAGGCTGTTGTATACGACATGTATGGGGTATTTTTAAGAGCGTCCTGAGGAGTGACGGAGGGGGAGAATGAATTTTATCCTGTAATTTTGTCAAAGCTTATTTTTGTTCTGAACAACACACATCATCACTACATCACCGTCCTCATAATTTTTTATGAAACTGTTTATGCAACAAACAAAAAGATGGTGGTAAAAAGAAAAAGGGCAATAAATGAAATATTAAATACAACTGGCAATAAGAACGCACGAAGAAGACAGTTTTGTAGTAAGGTATGCACGGGGAACGATACAACACGATGCGACATCGACCTTTGCCTTTTTCGTTATAACTTTTACTACTATTATTATACAATGAGTATCGTGATCTTCATACTCATTGTGATGAAAATAAAAAATATAACAATAATGACTTTTACGACCATCTCTTCGTGTAAAGTTAGTGAGATAGTTGGATGCCGAAGTAGTTCTATGATGGGGTTGTGTGGTGTCTTTTGGGGGCAGAGTAATAATAGCTGAAGTCTCTAGAGGGGTGTTCTTTTCACAACTTTCATACCACTACTCGTACTGCTCTTCTCACGAAAAGGAGGAAGAGAAGAAGAAAACAAAGTAGAATGAAAATATAATGTGCAATGAAAAGGGAAGGGAAAGGGGGAGGATGCAATTAGCAGAATTGAACTTTAGAAATTTAAAAAAAACATATTCAAGATGCAAGGAAGAAGAAAAGGAAGTGGAAAGTGGTAAAAGGCAAAGCAGGACGAAAGAACGATACACCATGCCCCATGCACCCCCATCCAGGCAATAATAAACATTTTTCTCTTCAAGAAAAATAAATGACTAGTATCTGCCTTCGTGTATGCTGTTAGGTAGCATTTTTGGATGCTGACACTACTTAGCTGACTTAAATGCACTTTTCAAGTTTGTTACTCATTTCAACCTTTACTCTCCGGCATGCTTGATCATTCTTGAAAAGTTGAAGATGGTGGAGGCGGCGGTGATGTAAGGTAGTATATGTCTAATGTAATTATATGGTGTGTGTTATGCATGACATCCCAAGACGAATGATGCAATAAATGAAAAAGGAAGAAAAAAGGGGAAATGAATGAATGAGTACATGACACAAGTAGCTATGTACAATATGTAATATGGTTGTAGATCGATGGAAAATGTGTGTTTGCTTTTATTACGGCGTTCTTTTTCGGGAAAGGAGGAAAAATGCGCTTTATATTGCAGGGAGGTGGAGGCAACGGAGTTGGATACGGGTGGAAAAAGGTGGATTTACGCGGGATAAATGTATATGTAGTTACTTTTTCTCTATCTTAGCTTATGATGCGTACATAATACATTAGACTATGCCATTTCAATGGCATTCAATGTTGCTTCAAGTACATGTACGTATGTGTGTTCAATGGAGAAAGTTTACTTGGCTTTTTTGCTGCTGTTATTTTTTTAACAGTGATGAAATCCCCACGGCCAAGTCAAGTAATGACTAGGCGATCTGTGATGATCTCTGCTTCTCTGCTCGCTCCCTTTCCCCTTCTTTTTGTAGGAAAGTTAAAGGTTATTCAAGCTGTGAAGACCCCGACTTCCTTTTGTACTTCCGCTTTCCCTTTTTCTTCTCGTTCTTCTTTCTCCTCCTCTGATCTCCTCTGCAATGCAGCACACCAGTTGTGGTGTATAGAGGGGTAGAATAGGAAAGCAGTGCTGCTACAACGCGTTACTAAAAATTTGAAGGAGATACTACTGAAAGAGAGGAACGGCCAGTAAATTTTTGATGAGTTCTGAATTAGTCTCCGGCGTTAGAAAATTTCCTCTTTGGTGATGTTGCATGATTTTCCCTGCTTTCCTCTGCTAACGTTTTCTCCACACTACGCCATTACTCTTCTTCTCTCCAGGTCAATATGCATGACATGCCATATGGCCTTTGGTGAGCAAGCATAAAGGTGGCACGCTAGCTTTAGCTCCGTAAGTACAAGCAGTTGAGCTCACTACAGTGTAATAAAAAGTGGATGACGACCAAGATCATCTTTCGTTCGTGTGTAAAAGTAGTCAAAGTGGTGGTGGCTGTTGTAGGAGGAGGTAGGGCAGCAGCCAGCAGGAGGTTTCCAGAATGAATTTACCTATTTGTTACCAGAGATAGCAAGTAGGTATACATGATATATAGGTATATGAAATTATGTAAGGGCAAGAAAACTATATTGTACCGCTATCCAAATCCCACGGACAGAAAACCAGCCATTTTTTATGTATTTCGAATGAATGCCTTATGTTCTCTGTTACATTCTCCAGAAGTGAAATTTGTAAGGGGTGCTGCATAGTTGAAGTAGAGAAGGGGGGCAAAAAGAAACTGCATGGTAGCAGCTGATATTATGGTTAAAGAAGAAGCAGTAGCAAATGATGTTGCGGTTCCTTGTCGTTTCGTGGAGTAGTGTTGTAGCAATAGTAGCTTGTCTTGTACATTCAAAATTGGGGAAAGTAAGAGTTCATAAAAGACACGTTGGAAAGGCCCGTAAAAAAGTGCAGAGCACATGCAAAAAAAAGTTGAATGTATGAACTACAAAAAGAAGGAAAAGGAAATGTACAATGGAACGGAAGGGTTATCTTTTATGCTGTTCCTTCCTTTGCTAACAGCATAAATGTGTGTGTATACACGTCACACCGTTTATAGTGGAGTGGTAGCTTTGGGGTTGATCATGATCATGATGATCTGGAAGAGTAAAAGGTGTTGCTGCTTCAATACTACAACACACACGGCGGATGCCCCATAAACGTGCACAATTTTTACTACTACCAGAAAAGGTTTATATTTTTAGAAGGAAACCATAAAATGCTCGTTTTACCTGTGCAAAAAATCAAGAGGGAAAAGTTGTTCCTCTGCTTCTTCCTTTTTTCTGCTCTTCTGGCCCTTTTTTGTCTAGGAGTATGTTTTATATTTTTATTTGGTTGGCGATAGTGGTTCACTGCGGATTCATCATTTTTAAATGTAGGCTCCTTAGCGCACAGCGGTACTGTAGCACAGCCGGTGGTGTTGATGGTTGGTTTCTGCGGATGTTTGTTGTTTTCGTTGGTAGAAGAAGAAGCCCATCATGTTTCATTCATAAATCTTTTCCAAATCTTGAAAGAGGAAGAAGTAGCGAAGGAAAAATAAAATAAAATAGTTTTTGGTAGATTCTCTTCTTCTTTTTTCCTTATGGATAAAGATGAACATTTGGTGAAGACAGAAGAAGAGCACAGCATGTGTTCCATGATGGACCGAGTGTGTGTGTTTAGTTACGCTGTACTTTAGTATTCATTTATGATGCTTTACTCTCCTACTCTCTGATTCTTTTACTGCTTCTTTCTTGCACACTTTTGTCTATGTACTCATGTTTGTTTGTTCTTTCTTTTTTACTTTTATGTATTTCCCTTCTTGTTTTTTTTTCGCAGGAACTCTTCCACTTTCTTCCGAAGCTGAAACTTTTACGTTTGTCCAACTGTGGGATTCGTGTGCTGCCCATGCTACCGCTTCCCCACTTGGTCTCGTTAGACCTGTCACGAAATGGGATGGAGGAGATCAAAATGCAAAGTTTGAGCTCGTTGACGAGATTGAGAGTACTGGACTTGCGGGATAATGAGCTTGCGAGTACTAGACTCCCTAGCTGGACTCCACTTGCCAACTTGATCACGCTCCGAATTTCGGAGAATCCACTCAGAACGTATGTGAACAATTCATGCATGTATTATACAGTTTTGTAAGAAAAACATGGTAGTTTTATCATTTCTTGTTATTCTTTACATCTTTTGTAGGCTGACCAAGGATACGTTTCATGGACTGTCCCGCTTGGAAACTCTGGAAATGTTGAACATGGGAAGAATGGACCGCTTTGATTCAGATGTGCTTTCAAACCTCGTCAATTTAAGGAGCCTGGCTGTGGAAACTTACCCAAATATCGAAAAGTACCGGTTTCGTTTAGGTAAATCAAGCTCTAAAATTTCTATTCCTCTAAAAGTGCCAATTCTCCTTTTTAAAAGGAAGGAAAATGAAATTTGATGTTAAGGATATTATTATTGGGAGGAAATGTAACAAGGTGTTGTCATTGTAAAGTTGGTACAAGAGAAGGTGTTGTGTGTGAAGATACGCGACAGCACAAGCAGTAAAATGTAAAGAAGGGGTCCCCTGCCTAATCTAATTTTTTCTCTGGAGACATCATTCAATTTGCATGAGAACAGAGAAAGAGAGAAGAATAAAAAGTAAAGAGAGAGGGAGGATGGAAAAAGAATTCAAACTTATGCTTTTCGGATCCTTCGTCTCTCTTACTTTCTCTTCCTTTATTTTATCCATCTCGTTTTTCAACAGGATATCGATTCGATTCTTCAGAGATAAATTTAAAGTGAACTGCTCGCTCTACTATCTTGAAATTCACGTCGCTTTACATTACACATTTAATATTGCAAGCAAGAGTGGTTGGTAGTGGTGGTACGCGAGAAGATAAAAAAGAAGAAAAGATGTGTAAGCATTACCTATGTAAAATGGAGTGTTTCTTATCTGTATCGATCGCATCACGTGCCAAGTGTGTACACACAGTTATACGACAGCATACACACTGAAATCCTAGCTAATTTCCATCTTTTCTTCTTTTTCTCTTGCTTTCTTGCTATTCATTGCACGACTCTCTGCATTTCTCCTGTCTTTTTTTCGTTTTAGGCGCTGTTCTGTCAGGAATAGCTCATTTGGAAGAGCTCCGAGTGGAAATTAAAGAGCCTCTCTTGTCAGACCAGCTACTTGGTGGGATTCTTCCAAAACTGAGAAAGCTTACCGTATCCGGGTCCAGTCTGAAAAAAATCGAACCCAGTGCATTGGACGGACTTCAAAACTGTTTTCATATGGATCTCGCAATCACTGGCACAGGGGTGGAGGACATTCCTCCGCGAATTTTTGAGCTGTTGCAGAATGCCGAATGGGCACGGTTTGATATCAGCGGAAATAAAATGAGTGGACTCGACTCGTCAGCGCTTTATCCCAACCGTAGTGTGTGGTTCAGCACAGGAACCAGATTGCTGCAAGGTAAAGTAAATAGCAAAAAAGTTTTTTAGCAGCAAAACTCTGCGTCTGCTTTTCCTTCTAAAATGACACGCGATCCAATCCAGGCCAGAGAGTTAAACCAAGGCTTCTCATTCATTCACGGTGTGTGTTCCATTTACAGTATTACTTACACGGAAGCATTTTTCTCCCTCTTTCTCCTTGTGCATCGTAGATTACCTTCCTTTTTTCTACTATTGGCAAATCGTAAAACTTGTCGAGTTCATTTTTCATTACGCTAATGGACTTTTAGCGTCAATAATATACTATTATAGTAGTCATCATCATCGCATTCGTTGTTAGAAGCGTAGAATGAACAGGCCAAGAGAGCTAGATAAGAGTAGGCAGAGTAGCGGAATGATGGCCGGGCAAGTGCATGGATTAATTTCATCGTAATCATCATCATCAACCTCGGAAAACAGACCATTTCAATGCAGAAGCAAATATCCTGAGGTCTGGGTTCTCGTGCACTCTTTCTGCTGCAGCGGTAGTAGTAGTGCCAGTGTACGACTGCAATATTATTGTTGGTCAATGCAATGCCATTTCGTGCTTATTTTCATTTTCAGCAAAGCTGCTGCTGCTGTTCTTCTTGTGGTAATTTATCATCACGATGATCAGTAGCGGTTGGGTTTGGTTTTGCCTGTTTACTTTGTACTTCCTATTTTGCGTTAGTTGGTTGCATATAACTGAGATTTTGTTGGGGAGTAGTGAAACCATATATTTAGCTTATCAGTGGACGTTCCATCATCATCTTCATGCGGTGTGCCTTTTTAGGGAATTTTGTTGGTGTATGCAGTAATAAACAACACGTAATAATGGCGTTAATGACAGGCTACACGTTACAACCATTCATATCGAATTACTGTTTTCATCATAAAACATCCCTCTAACAAAAACGTAGATACAAGATATTATTAGTATCATTACAGCAATATAATACACGAGAGTCCAGAGAGATCATAAATCAAAGGGAGAAATACATATATAGCATTTTTTGTTTTGAGGTGGGCGTTTTATACAATATGGTTTAAGGTTCCAAAATAGACGACTTTCCCTTTTGGAAAAAAATCTTGTAGAATCATTTAAAAGGAAAAACTAAATATAGCAGCGAGGTGACGTCATTTGCTTTTGAATTTGCGGAAAATATAGAAAGGGGACGTTTTAGGAACTCCATTACATAAACAGTAGAAATAAAAAGTAAAAGTTTGAATAAAGCCAGAAAAGAGACACATTTAGAAAATTGGGCACGTACCAATCACAAATGAAGACACCAAGAGAAAAGTGAAAGCAGTAGTGAAAGTAGAAAAGATAGACCAAAACGGTATTTTTATGAGGCAATAAGGGATTTTATTCTTATAGGGCAGAGTAAATACAGCTAGATGGATAGGCAATAAAAGGAAATGAAAAATATTTTATCGCTCCTACTGGTCTAATTTTTTGTTGGAGAAAGAATTTTGTATGTGGGAGTTAAAATGCATTTAAGGTTGCGTACATGGATGGGTGAAGTGTACGCCGTGATTTGATACATTATCATAAGTTTGTGGTGGCCTGTGGTTGTATTTTGATGTACATTTTGATTGCTAATCATAACTTGTAATGTTTTATATCTCACGACTGATGGGCAGGTGGTCTGATCCTCAACGGAAACGAGTGGATTTGTGATTGTGACCTAGTATGGATTGGGGAATGGTTGCGACGCTGGCTCCGGGAGAGTTTTGAGTCGCATTCCACCGCGATACCGTTGGTGCATTCGATGTACGAGGAAATCCGGAGACCCACCTGTGTGGACCCCAAAGGGGGTGGAAAGAGTATTCCGCTAATTGAACTCTACTCAGATGTCATGTGCCATGCAAGTGCTCTCAGCAAAGCGAGCTCCTCTTTCAAAACCACGGGTTTGTTTACACAATCACTTTGGGGAGTTGTTGTTGTTGCTGCTGCCACTCACTTGATCATGTTGATGAGCAACTCAAGTGCCGGGTGGCATTTTTCCTTCTTAGCTGCGACTGTTGCTGCCCACAATACTAATACTACTACTTCTACGCTTGTTGATCATCCTTCTGCCATTGTTACATACGCTGGTAATACTAGTGAGAGATAGCAACAACTTCAACTCGATCGTAGTCCTCAAGTCCTCATCAACATTAGCCGTCAACCAAGGTAAAGACGGTAAAAATGTTCATTTACTTGTTAGAATATTTTACTATCAAACACGAAACAAAACTTATATTTTTTTCTCTTGATGCTACGATGTCATCAGAGAAAAATGGCCTCATTAGTACATATCAAATTCAATAAATAAATAAATCATTCATACATAGGATCGTCTAATGATATAGTTCAAAATGCGGTAAGATGGTATATTGTATCCAAAAAGGCTTCCATTCTTCAAATTGAGTGGAACAGCAAGTAGTATATTAGATAGAATTCAACAAGCAAATCGCACCATTTAACTTAAAAATACTATAATAATTAGGGACATAAACTACAAAACCTTTGGTGAGGGAAAACCTTTGATACATTTTTATTTAATGGAATCCTTCGCAAGGTATAATGCGTTTAATATAGTACACACTATTAACGATCTCTCAGCATTATAATGTATTTAGAGTGTAGGACCATTAGTTCAGTAAACTCTTTTGCCAGTCTGTTCCTTCCACCGTCCGGTCATAATATGCTATAAGACACAATTTTGTGTTTTTTTCAAAGTAACTTAAGGTCACATTAGTAAATTATCATCCAATACAATACACCAAAAAAATTTTTTCAATAGAACAATGATTTCAAAGATATTTTTATTAAACGTAAATAAATAAATCCTCGAAAAGTTTTCGCACGTGCCACTTTATTCAACAGTTATGGTGAGTTTTGTTTATGTATTCAGATTGTAGGCTATTCATTTTACATAATTTGAAAGTGACGGAGAGATATTCAGAAACAATTTGATACGCTAGATTGGATTGTATTATTATCAGGCTGGCAAGAATAGGTAAGGGTCAGGTTGTTATATTTACGGGTAGGGGTGGGGTATGTCGAGACAAGCAAATATATATGATGTCAAGAAAACATAAATTCGGTACATTTTTATGAGTGTATTCAACACAATCATATCAGCGTTTATACGATAAATATATATTATTACAATATTATTTCGCTTATTATTTTATTACTAAACTACAATCATTATATAGGCGCATCACAATGCATTATATGCTATTATAAGTTATTATATGCCATTGAAAAATAATGACCATTTTCACTGATTGCTTGAAAATTGCTAGCAAATTAAAATATGAGGTTATTGAGTGTATTTTTGAGGTAATATTGTAGCGATAAATATAAAGTATTCAACATTTAGCAGTAATATTGTATTTGCTAACTGTAACCAATGTGTAAAGTACCATCTCTGAATGTGCATACATACCTCATACGAAAAGCAAATATAATCCATTAGAAAAGTAGAGAAAAGCTTATAAATCGTTCAACCTAGTGGCAGTGTCGGAATGTGACAAAATATGAAATAGGTACACATATTATATGCTTAGTAGTTATTATCAGCAACAAAACAAACTCGAGGTTTAGCGAGTCGATTGGAGGCACGTAGTATGTAGTAGTAACTAGTCGCGTAACGTAAAACTGTTACTAGACTGAACGCAATGCATCATGATCGTGTCAATTAGATGATTCTCTCTAGGGTTTTATTTGTACACTCGAGTGACCTGAAAGTTATGTGCCTTACCACTACTACACACATTATAATGACATATTATATACACATCTAGCTTGCTTTCCTCCTACAACTTTCCCCAGTGTATTACTGTATACGGCGATTATCTCAAAAAATAAAAAAAAATCCTAATTTATTGAATATTTATGATGAATGACTATTATCCATATATAGTCAACATGAATTACATTGGGAATAATGTGTATAGTACTATAGCATCCATATACGTAATGTACTACTTGCTACAGTATATAGAAACTATAATGTATGTATTTACAGTAGGGAACTTGTACATATTGGTAAATAAGCGCTATAATCTTAAATAATGACAGTCGAAAATATTCCGTGTACACTACAGTTTCTCCGAAACTGGTAATTTTCTGGGTTTTTATGATTACTCGGATAAAAAGGAGCAGTCGACTTGTACTTTTTTGTATGAATAAAAATGTGGGTATAAAAAGTAACTTATCATGTAAAAATATTATGTTACATATGCCGCTAAAAGCAGAAATCTGATGATAAGATTACAATTTTTGTACAGACTTCTTATTTGCCATGTCAAAGTTACCATCAACGGAAATAATAAAAATGTAAAGAATATACTACCAAATTCGTACAGGTAGAGGTAGTAGTATGTAACTGTAATAGTGTAATAATGGCTAAAGACAAATAGTACTTGATTCTTCTCTTTTGCACGAATTAATTTTTCAATACGAGCATTTCATTATGTAAATGAAATTATGGTTGCACACAAAATTAATTATGTAAGGTTCATATTATGATCATAATCATTTTATATTTCTAATTTACTTACGACCCAGCAACAGCATTGTCTACATTAATTATTTATACGCTTTTATTCCCATTAATCTTCGATCCTCTCACAAAATGTGGAGCAGTTGAAGCACATAATGAAAGAGAAGAGTATAGAGACTGGCGATGGAAATGGGAAGAAGGATCGATCGGTTATCGAATAGGTAATCAATGTAAAAAGCGTGCTTGTGGAATGAGCTAAGGTAAGCAGTACTATATGAAGTCGAGTGGATGGATCGATGAAACATAATTAATGTGGCATTTTCGCATATTCCCACATGTGACATGTCGTCACCATCATCACATTGGCCATTATGGACATAAACTCGGTTTTTCTCGACACACTGCAGCAGTAATCGAATGTAGGAAGAAGAATTGAAATGAAAAGCGGACTATTTTCTTAGCACTTTCACTGTGCGAAATATGTTTACTGCAATGCCGAGCAGTATACCCCGCTGAATTCTTCGGTAACCTTTATAACTAAAGTGAAGTGATCTACAGCTACGGGTAAAGCAAGACATTTTAGTTGTCCAGAATGGTGGTTCCAATCCAATGTTATCTTTTCCACAAGGCAAGCGCTCGTTTGGAATGCATATCAATTCTTCCAGCGATTTCAAAGACAAATCTGAGAATGGACGATGCAAGTAGAATGCCGTTGAATATGCTAACGAGATGAGTTCTATAAAGGATGAGGTAGCAGTTGTAAGAAATTATAGCTAGAGTGAGGGGCTTATTATGCGCAGACTGACAATCATTTTTTGAATAATTATTTTATGGATCAAAAATTAATTACTTTAGTATCAAAATATCATCAGTCTGTCTAAAAAATATTTTTTATTTCTTAGAAAAACGTACAATAA
>JAHZMV010002851.1:0-20012 GCA_027743765.1 Coecobrya sp. COE2 | reverse complement strand
GGTCACATGGCTCAGTCACGGGATTTATAAAAGTTCCTGTGACATTAATGTCGAGTACTTTCCTTTCGATATTCAAAATTGTACTATGAAATGGGCCAGTTGGACTTACGACGGATATCAGGTAAATTGGCAGATTTTTATACATTTGGTTATCGTGGAGAAAGTTTTATCGAGCAAATCGATTTCCCTACAAAAAAGTTTGTGTGCAAAATTTTTTGCAATATGTTATTAGCATCGCATATCATTACAGATCAACACGAGTGACATTATTATTTTGAGTTTTTTTGTAAACAGATGGTAAAACTTAAGCAGAGTAAGAAAGTAGCGTAAAAAAATAGTAATAAAATTTATACCCGGAAGGAGTTACAGACGAACTTGACAAAATGATTAAGTAATAATGTGTTAAAGTACAGATCTCTTCTTTCTTGGCTTCATCTAAATAAAAAGCAATAAAGCAAAACTGTAGCCAAACATTTTGAGGTTTTTCGCTTCTTTCCCTTGGTTCCCTCATCTTGACTTTGAGATTCGCTCACCCAAAAAACTTACGTAGAAGAAGAAGACAACAAGTTTTTATGGAAAATAGGTGGTTTTGATGGTAATGATGGAAAAAGTTGCTTTTGCTGGAAAAGAACGTTACATAATAATCCATCTCTCTCAACAACCAAGCTAGAAAAAGTGATAGTCAAGATGTTTCGTGTTTCTTTCACTTTTCATTTCGCTTCGCGACGGGAGAGTAGTAGAGAAAGTAGTGCAGGAAAAAAAAAAGATTTCATAAGCTATCATCATCCTTTCTCCTTTTCCAAGTCAAAACTCATTCAGGTTTTTTCTTCTCCCATGAAGTTTTGGTACAGGGAAACAGGAGACAGCATCTTTTTCAAGGATTATATAGGCTGGCATGTGTGTATTTCCCCCAGAAAAAAATGAAATGAGATCGACAAAGATATCTTTCTCTCCTCTTGTCTCAAAAAGTTAACCAAGAAAAGAAGATGCGTGTGTACAGAAAGGTAATATTATTATGCATGAGCAGACACTCAGACTCAGAATCTGTGTGACTGTGCATCTTGAAACGATTTCCCTTTTTTTACGATATGTAGGCCGTTAGAGAACGGTGGAACAAGTTTGGAAAAGTTGTTGAAAGAGAAAAGTGCAATGTATTTTTATTATTATTATTGCACTTGGGTGGAGAAAGTTTAGTGGATGGTAACGATTTTCTTTTTGGGATATGTATTTTTTTTGTAGGTTGACATTGTCCACGAGAGTATAAAAAATAGAGAAATTGAATATTCTTAGAAGGAAAATGCGTGGGAGTAAAAGGAAAAGAGATTAGAAAGGTAAAATGAGTTTCTTTTGATTTGGATAAAAAAAATGTCAGCCCTGCTTGTTTTCTTCGTTCCGTGCGATTCTGGAGAAAAAGTTACCCTGGGTATTTCTGCCCTGCTGTCCATGACAGTGTTTCTGATGACCATTCGAGAAAGTCTACCTCCCACCGAGAAAACGCCACTTATAAGTAAATGTTTTAAAATGGTTTTCATTTTTGGTTTAAAAATAGAATTTTTAAGACTCTTTAATTTTTATCTTTTCCTGAAAGGTTTCTACTACGGCGTAAGCATTTGCATCGTAACATTTGCCTCTGCGATGGCAGTGGTCACCCTGAACATTCATCACCGCGGCTTCCGTGGGGTCACAGTCCCCGCATATCTTCGTTTCATTTGCTTGAAGCTCCTCGCGAGAATCCTGCTTGTTCAGAATGAAGCCGAAGATAATTCGGTGAACCCGCCAAATCCCAATTCTACTGGAGACGCCCAACTAGACGCCTTCCGGGAACTGCGCGTTCAACTGAACGGACTTCACCCAACCATGGGACATCGACTGGATCCAAGAAGCGCCAGCAGGAAATATGACTACTCGGACAGTGTGATCCAACGGAGTCCCAGATTTGAACCGAAAATGCACTCCATTTCCGGAAGTGGTGCTCACAGTCAGTCAGAAAGTTCACAGGCTGCGGCAGCAACAGCAACTGCGGCCGCGAGTTCAATTCTGCATCATAATCCTAGTCCGGGAGGCAGCTCCACCGAGTTTGACTACAAGTTTGGTCGAATCGCGACAAAAATTTGTGAGACTATTGAGCGGTGCGAGATGAGGACGCAGGAGCAGACCAAACATGATGCGAATCAGTTGGAGTGGAAAAAAGTGGCGCTTGTCTGTGATCGGTTTCTCTTTTGGGGATTTGCCATCTCCACTGCGATTTCTACCACGCTCATACTCTTCTCTAGTCCTTATGGACCCAGCTTTCGGGAACTGAGGCATAACTTCTTTGGTCTTTCCTTGACCGACGAAGGCACGGGCGAAAATGGGTCAGAGGTAAGTAGTGGGGATGGCAGTGGGGAAAGCTCAACCACGGCTATGGGGCTAACCGGAAACTAAAAAAAGTTGACTTGATAAAAAAAGCAAAAAAACTCAAAATGATAAGAATAAAAAATAATCATTTATTTAGCTAGTCAATTTTCTTTCATAAAAATATAATAAATACAAGTGGCATGAATGGCAGAAATGACTTTGTGTCTGGTAATATGGTGGCCCAAATTTAAAGGAGAAATTAGCAAACCGGATTCTTTAAATTAGTTTTTAATTATTCCTGAACTGTGCGTCAATAATAATTCTCTAATAATAATAAATGGTAAATTAAAAGGCTAAATGTTTTCAGCATCTCTGATTTAATGAGGATGTCTTTGGTAAGTATATTTAAAATACTTATTGTACATTATAAATTATAATTAAGTTAAACAGGTGTAAACAAACTGCATAATTATTATAGACAATTTAGATTGCTAAAGATATCCAAGAATTTCTTTGATTCATAGAAATAGATTAGCCTGCTAAAATAAATAGATCTGCTGTAAATTATCCAACAAGTAAAAAAATAGTCTAGAGAAACAATTTTAACCAAACCATTTAACTTGTAAGGTGAGCAGGTATTTTCGTAATTAAAGTGACAAGTTTCTCAAATTGAGAAAATACAATAAATGCCAACTCAGCAGATTGCAAAGGCACAGATAAACTTAAAACTTAGCTATTTGTATAAATTTTAGGGATATAATAACTTTTACGCATGTATAAATCGATACCTGTTGTATAAATGCTCTTGAGAGAAATTGTGTTTCTCATGAAATATTTGATGGAAAAAATCTGTGAATAAAATATATTACAAAAATATTTAATTTCTAGGTCAGTGAATAAAAACTTTTATTGAAATTACATGCTAGAAACATCTCAAACAAGTAGAGTAGAAAAGACAAGAGAACACTTCATCCTTTTCCACCGCCCCCATCCACTCCTCTAGTTGCTCTTGAGACAGCAAAAAAAACGCTCCATTTTGATACACAATTCATCTGACATTTTTTTTGACACGACAGGAAAGTGAAAGTTGATGATGAAGGCACACACGCTTTAGTGGAAAGTGAAAGTGACTATGACAAATGACTGACAGACAGACAGACAGGATGAGAACTTGATGAAGAAAAAATAATAATAAATATTCTCCGTGTGTACTACTGCTGAGCATAATATAGAAAACGACTTCAGTTTCATTTTGTAGAGAGCTTTTGAAAGGCAGTTTAGTAGAAAAAAAATATACACCTCAGTGCACTAAAAGCGCTACTCTCTCACGCTATGTGGTTGACTGTCTCTCTATTTTAACTGTGGAAAATGCAGCCATCAAAGCAAATATGTCAAGTCACAATTTACCAGAGTACACGCCCCGTTTTCAAGGCGAAAATGACAGAAAAACAATAAACCCTTTTTAGATTTAAACTCTGTAATTTTCCTCGTAGCACACACACACAGCTTTGTCATCATTTTATACCTAAATATATATAGGACACCAAAAAGAGAAAATAAATATAAATTCTGGTGGCACACATGAAACCGACTTCTTTTGATGCTCTTTCACCAAAACTTTTCCAATATATAAACTACAGCTCCATATTATACCTGCTGCTGGGCCATTCACTTTTGAAAATTTTCAAAAGATTTTCTCTTTCAATCCAAAACCATACATCGATTACATAAATAAAAATAACCATACCCACACCAAAATATTTTCTTCCCTTATCATTTAAGATTCTATGTTGCGGTTCTGGAATAAGCAAGCTGTAAATTAAATAAATGGGGTGTTGTGTTTCTTTTAAGAAATTGATATTATTTATCTATCCCTCCTATCTTTTTGGCGAGGGTAGAAAAAAAAATTGTAAGAGGAAAAAAACATGTGTACGTTTTTGCACGGTTTACCACCGGCATTGTGGCAAAATTCCAACAAAGCCCCAGAAGCACAGCTTCATTGATTTCTCTTTCCTGACCTCGCAATAATCTTTTACAAAAGTTTCTTGTTTCTCCGATTGATATCATTTTGGAAAATATCCACCCGTATAACATGTTTGGGCATCTTTTTAAGGGAAAAGTGCACGTCTTCTTGTTTTGTGTCCTCAGAGAGATATCCGGTTGCAAATAGTAAACGTACAAGGTTATAAATTTACATTTTACCCTAAAAACTTGTGTGCTCCATGTGTATGTGTAGTATGTTTCTTTCCGCCCCAATTCCCATAATCCACCACACTTTAAGCTTGTTAGAAAGCTGGACTCTCTTTCTCTGTGCCTCTCTTTTGTGCAATTTAATAACTATTCCAGAGAGAGACAATGTGAATGCTAATAATAGACAGAGTTAGTAATTTTGCAAGAGAATGCATTCATTTTATCTTCCATTTTCTACTAAAACCGTTTGAATATTTAACAGAACGAGTGATATAACTCATGTCGAATATCAGATATGTAAAAATCATTACTTCATTTGAAGAAAAATAAACCAATCCCGGGTGATATGACATGCGGGAACGTATTTTTGCTGACTGGATTGCAAAAGTTTTTCCTTTTTTGCAAAAGTAATAAATTTTCAGGGGAAAAGTTTTTTGTTAGAAATGACAAGAAAATTGAGTATCATAGGTGCACTCGCAACTCCATTGAACTAGAAAAGTAAACACATTTTTGTTAGGTAACTGGGGGAGAGGAGGAAAAAAATCAGAAATTCCACTTAACAGACAAGGAAGCGTGGTAAAAATGAAAAGGATGGGTCATTGCATAATTCAAATAGTAAGTTATTCAAGTAGAAAATAAAATAATATTTTTTCTGGGAAATTGCATAATAGGTTGATGATGCAAATAAAATGCTGTTTCTTGTTAAAATAATACGTTATATAAAAAGTCGTTTATTTTAAGTGGGTGAGAAGAAAAGGTGAAAGTGAAACGAACTTAGGTACGAACGAAGGTATTTTTATTACTTAACAGTTAAACGTTCAAAGAATTTTTTTGCTACGGGCTATTATTGAAAGATTTACGGTGGCTGAAAAATGAGAAAATCATGTTGGTATGTAGAAAGAAAAAAACTTCAAGTAAAAAACCTACTAGAATGAATGGGTGTAGTTTTTCAAGTTGAAAGGGGAAACATTCTTAACAAAATTAGCGTCTCGTATTCAGCGTCACTTCCGTCATCACACAGACGTCACACAAGTTTTCCCGGGTAAAAGTTAATTGGCCAATTTAAAACATAATTTAGAAAATTACCCATTGACCGTTTCTAACTATAAATAGTGTAGCAATTTGACATGCTTTTCTAAACAAATCTAAACTACAATCTGAGAGGAACGTCTCATTTAGCATGAAAATTTCTCGGAAAGTTTACCTAATTTTGTTTGATTTCCAAGCTCCGCTACTCCCACTCGTTGACGAATAATATGTACTCATTCGTCACGTTGTTGGTTTCAAAGCCCACACACAAAGCCCAGGTAGGTGGAATTTTCCATCGAAATCCCATTTTCCCATTCTCCTCTGTCGCGTCAGTCGTAACCAGCTCCTCATGTTTCAGAACAAAATAAACTTTTTTCCAAGAAGTTAACTTTATTTTTTCAAAGTCAATCAGCATATTGTTACATAATACCGTGTGTCTTGAATTGAATTAAAGGATGCTCTCGTCTAATTTTAAATAACATTATCTTTCAATTAGGCTGTGTAACCACCTTAAATATTTTGCCGTTTTTTTGACTGCGTAACATGCCACCCCACAGGGAAAGTACAAACATTCCAAAAACTTTCTCTTTTTTTGCGTCTCCAGAAAAAACACAAAAGCGACTTGTAAAGCTCTCTCTGTGGATATATTTTTTTACAAGGGGAAATCCCTCCTCTCATGTTCGTCATCCATTCAAAAAATATATTTTTTTGGGGGAAAATGTGTTCAAAGGAATTTTTTCCTCTATTCTTATTACTGTCGATATTACAATATGTAGAATGAGAGAAAGTATATTATGCAATAAAGCGCATTATACACAGAGATAGTAGAGCTTTAAGCCTTTGATAAAAACCTATTTTGCGTAATCCTATTCTCCACATCTTCTTTTACCTAAATCTCTTGCTGTTTGAAAGAGAGATAGATAGATTTTTTTCTGTAAAGAAATGAAACAGAGAAGCCATAAAAAACTTTTCGGGGGAAATAGAATGAAAAAAATGTGTATAAGGCAGAGCTACAGAGAGAGAGAAATGATTACATTTTATTTCATTTTTTTCCTCTTTAAAATCCCTTTGGAATTTTTTAGGGTGATGGAATATCTAAATGGACATTGAACCCATTTTGGGAGAAGAAAATGAATACTTTTTTTCGTAAATTTAAAAAACTAAATCCTGTTTACAGGGCACACGTGTCGAAATTACCTATGTGTGTAGGCTCCCCACTGATGGGCTCAAAATTGGAAAGTAAATCAATCAATCAAATGAACAAGGTGAGACTTGGTAACGAGATTGGAAAAAAGTTTGAGAAATGTTGAAACTGAAAGAAAAGGTGACGTAGTATCATCCATCTTGGCATTCTGAAATTCGTGAATTTAAAATACAAATGCTGGAATGTGAAAAATTACAGTTTGAAAGAAACTTGTGATCTGGAGAGATCAATTCCAGTATTTAAAATAAACCTGTCGCGTATAACGTGTTCTAGCCCCCAAAAAAAATAATCTTTTGGATCTGCCTACTTTGTAATCTGTCCGTAAAGCATGTTAAACAGCACCCAAGGATATTTCGGCTTACGTCATTAACAAAAGAATTAATTCTACATTCATTCAAAGAGGAGGAAAAAAACCATTTGTTTGGACTAAAGCTGTCTGATTCTCAATCCTTCCTGTAAACTTTACAGGATAATAGCCAGTGATACTCAACATATTTCAGGAGTAGCCCAGTATAATTATTATTTGCTTTCTATCTTCCAGTACCCGACGACCCGATCCAAAAACAAAAAAGTTTTTCACCAAAAAAAAGTTGTTCTGTTTGGATCATTGATAAAAAAGAAAAAAAGAAAAGGAAAATTAACCCTAGACGTGTTCTGCATTTTTTTCACCCTTTCAGCTTAATGCTTCCATCCCATTAAAATTCCAGGTACATATTAGCTTGCTCCAGACTTTTATAAAAGCTATTTTTGCTGCAAGCAAGAAAAAACTTTTTTTCAAGATTATTTTGTCACCCTGTCCATAGAAAAAAAGGATTTTCATTGTCTGTCTTTTTCTCTCGTTGAGGAGGAAATTGTCACAGAGCAAATTTTTTTTTCTCTCTTCCCATCCGGAATTCAACATGGTGTGTAGATCAAAAATGGATCCAGGCCAAAAAGGAACAAGATGCCAAGCAGCTTGTATACCAACACCAGTTGACAAAATAGCCGGATAAACCAGAATTCCTGTTGCATTCCTTCCTTTTTCATAACAAAACTTTTTACGTGCCATTTCCTCCTCAAAAAAGATATAAATGTTTTTTGGATAACACGCCACCCGTTTTGCAACAGATTTTTTTATGACTTGTATAATAAAAGCTTATAAAGCATTTTCAGATTTGGGGTGAAGATTAGCCGGAAATTATAGCAAATTTTGAGAGGATGAATGGAGTAAATATTTATTTACGATTTCGACACCAGATCTAGAGCAACTTGTCTTTGAGAAATAAAATGTTCTACAAACAGACGTCATCATAGAGAAAATTTAGTAGACATAAGTTGTGGGTGGTGTGTGGTGAGAAAAAATGCCTGGGGCAAAATTTTGCCACCATATTATATTTTGACCATTGGCCTTGTTTCCTGGTAAGGTTTTCGAGAGGTGAGCAATTTCACAGGAAATGGTTCACAGGTAAACAGGTTGACTGTGTGTGTGAACCGAGCCTGAGGCTCTGGTGGTGTGGCGTGAGAGTAGAAGACTGAAAACTAACCTGGGATGGAGAAAGTAAAGCACAGAGAGAAAAAGTTGAGCTCTGTTGCTGCTTGATAATATGTGTAGGTAGAAACGCAGAGAGAAAGTTGGGTTCAAAGCAGAGAGTAATCAAGTTTATTACTTCAATTCAACTTGCTGCTGCTGCAAGAGAAAGCAGGGAACCTTTTGCTTTTCCGCTTTCAAAAAATTAAGGACAATAAAGCAATAGAGTATATTACACACTAGCGCATTTTCTAGAACCGGCGCGACAGGACTCATTATTTTAGCAGTAATCATCCCGGAAACAATAAAGCAATTACAGAGGTAACAAAGCAGAAATAAGGAAAAAGAAAGAAAAGAAAATATATAGGGTGCCACGTTTCCAGTGACGCATTCATTCATTCATGTGCTGTGAAATATTAAAATATTCTCTACGTAATTCCCAAATGAAAAACTTGAAAGGGAAATCTTTTCTTTTGGATGATAATATTCTGTAAAGCTGGTTATGTGGTTGGGAAATGGAAATTGTTCCACGAAAAAAATGTAGACTTTACAACATTCCTGGGGGTTGTTTTCTAAAGAAGATGATGATGATGCCATAATCCTAAAAATATACACAAAAACATTTTATATCATCTTGTTTGTTTGCATACCAGCTTTGATTTTTGTTGTTCCCTGTGACGTATATAAGGCTTTGCTCGTCCGTGAATTTCCTTTGGTTTCATTTTGTCTATTTTTGTGTGCTTTTCATTTTAAACAAACTACTTTGGAAAAAGCCTAAAGAGAAAATTAAAGTAGGTATTTATTATGCTACACAATGCACACATTTCATCTCTCTTGTGAAAATCTTTGAATGTCCGCTTCTGCCACGACCAAACTTTTTCTGCTGCCGGGTGTGGTTTCTCTTCGGTTTTTGATCCTTTGCCCTTGTGTCCCTTCAAGCAAAACATGTCACGACTTTTGCAAAAAATAAAGCTTTCTAAAAATTATCTTAATTAAAGCTGCAGTGATTTTAAGTAGCTTTGCAGGCCACTCGGCATGATTTTAGCTCTATATTTATTTCGCATCCTTTTGTGTTGTTATATTGATTCCATAATTTAGTCAGAACCATAATTGTGTTTTTATTGAACATTAAAATTTTGTTAAGTGCTCTTGGTAATATACTACACACACACAACAGTAAAAGTTGACAAGTGCACTCCTTCCAAAACAAAATATTTGTTTAAAAAATTAGGTATCATCGCAGCAGCTTTTTGTGATTCTGACAGAAACAGATGCATTTGTATTACAAACCAAACCACATAATAAGCTTGTTGTATTATGTTTCATCTTTTTCATTTTATTTTTCGTGACTTTGTCTAGTAAAAGCAAAAAGAAAGATGCGGAGGTGGATATGGGAATCCACATGAAAGCAGTAGCAGAAACAGAGAGGTTGCCGAAAGGCTTCCCCTTTTTTACTCCCAGAAAATTGTTTACCCAGCCATGCTCCTATATAGTTTTTGGCTCTGTTCGAAAAGCAAACAGAATTTATTGTCTTTTTTTCAAAAAAAAATTCAATATTGCTTTTACCTTTTGTTAGCTTCCCAACATTTTTTTGGCTTATCCTTAAAATCGTTTTTTTGGGGCAAGGTAATAAAAAAAACTGCTTATCTGAGCACATATTGCTTTTGCCAAAAAACGAGTGGAAAAATTATGAGGGTAATAATGGCACATAGTTTTGTTGTATTTGATGATTTAAGAGATCATGTTCTTCTTTTTTTTTGTGAAACTTCTGGCGGATGTGAAGATGATCACGATAAAAATAAGAAGGATGAGAAGCAGAAGAAAAGGGGAAAATGTTTTTTAAGGTGGCACCAAATAATATTATTTTTGATGGCGACATTGATAGGAAGAAAGACGGTAAAAGTGGCGTCGTTTAAATCTTAATATCACGTGATATATTTTGTCGGCTCACTACTCGTCGGTAAAAGGAGTTGATGTTTTTTTGCATGGCCCGTTTTTCTTATCTCTTGTTCCGGTTTCGTGAAAAGAGAGTTTTTCAGGAAAAAAAGTTTATTTGTTTTGCTTTTGTTGATGATAAATTATACAGGAAAAGAAATGATAAGCCTTTCACAGTCTGTTATTCTAGGGAATAAAGGATGAGCATGACATAAGAGGATGGAGTGATCATTGTCATCATTTTGGTGTATCATCATGGCACTTTACTGGTTTTTAATGCAAATTTCTAGTCAAAAAACATTTTACTGTTTTTGTAATGTCATTTGTCAGAGAGCGAGAAAAAAATGGCGACGGGGTTTCCGGTGCTTTCACGTGCTGTTTGATGTACATAATTTTTAGCAAGCAATTAGTTTAGCAAAACAGGGTTACCTTGAAATGAATTAACTTGTTATGGGGATATATTCAGTTCATTGGTCTTTCATTTTTCCAACAAAAAAATATATTTTAAAGCCATGGCAACCGGCAAAAGTCTTCGAAAATTTATGGAGCTATCAATCTTTATAGCTCGGTACGGTCAAGCGAATATATTTTGTCATGTAAAATACACCGTTTTTCGTGTAAGTAGGTAATCCCATACGATTGGATGACATATTTTTTTATATATTCTTATCTTGTTCCCTTTTTCAATGGACATGTGTACAAAACTCGGTTCAGTAAATCTGGCAAAGGCAGTTTAATGAAGTGATAGGTTGACTTGACAATATATCACAATATTTTTTATGTTTGATGCGTCTCCTGGAAAATGATAAACGACCACTCTAGAGAAGATTCAGAAACTCAAACAACCTAACTCACCTTTTCTTGTTCTCTCTGGACCTGCTTTGTATTCTGTTTTGACGGGGAAAAGCAAATCTTTGAGAAAAGCAGATTTCCAGACTGTTATTATTACCAAAGTTATATAAATGATGGATGATAGAAAGACTAAAAGGAAATAACTATGGAATCTCCCTACCTGTTCCAATGGCATAATAAGGTAAGTAAAGTGAAGTGTGCAAAATGTTTATCCAGAAGACTACAAGTCAGTTCCAGAGACAGATGGAATGAGAACGTCATTTGTTGGATTGTCTGAGTTATAATTGGCTTCGATATAAATAAATTACGTAACCGAGTGCCACGACAATGGCCTTGTTTGTCAAATGATTTGGTATTATTATGAATTAATGAAATTTAATGCTCCTGCTGCCCATGAGCAACAAACCAAGTACAAAAATCTCACTTTGCCCCAAACCTGTTTGTATCAATTTTGCTTAATAAATTATTAATGTGCTACTGTGAACTTTATATAATTTTATAAAAACTTTTTAAAAGATTAAAGTTGAAAAGATGAAAGAGTTTAAATAAATACATTATCCAATTCTATTTACTTGCCTAAATAAGATTACGCATCAAACAGAATATATATTGAACTCCTACTGTTTGCCTCTTGGCGAAATTAAAAACAAATATAAAATACATTTTACAAGATCTGTGGCCACGCAAATATATGTAAACGCTTAGCATGTTTTCTTCTAATTTCCAATGCAGCATTCCTACTAAAAAGCACTTTGTCTTATTCCCCTGTGGCATATCTTGACATTTGGACTTTTGCTAAAAGTTGGATCCCTAATGATAAAGATTTGTTGCTCTTTGTCCAGCAAGCACTCTACTCTAAAAATAATATTGACAGATGGAGAAGCCATAAACATATCAAATTTAAAATACTGAATTCTTTCGCCAAAGCAGCAAAGAAAAAAAAATTGACCTTGGTTGCAGCTAACAAGCTTTTTAGATTGGAGGCGTGTCCCTAGTTTCAAATTGCAAAACGAACATCACGACGTGATACCAAAAAAACCTATTTCGATCTCTGTTGATTGAGCATTCAGATAAAAACATGATGTTTTTTTCTGTTGGTTTAAACAAAGTGCAAGCTTGATTCTTTTGTGTATCCAATCCAATTGAGTGAAGCTGTTGCTCTGCATTGCTGTATCCTGGTATTGACTTAAACGTGTTATAGCACTATATTGTTATTTGTTAGCAAAGATGGTTTGTTTTTTTGCTCTGAAAAATTCCAATCACGTATTTTTTTTTACAAAAAGCCAATATAGTGCATTGATAGGTAGTTCTCGCACCAAAGATAGATTTACTAGTTTATTGTATAGTCAGTTGGATTTGTGGAACCGTGATAGAAACGCGTAGGTACAAACTTACAATTTTCTTCAAATCCTTTTCTTGTTACATTGTTTGCAGAGTGACCCGGGTGAAAAAATCTAAAATGGCTAACATGGTAAGTAAAATGGTAAAAATTTATTTTTTTGGTGGATTTTCTCAATCAAAAATGTAAACTAAAATAAAATTATTTGCAGATGCAGTTTGCCCTGTTTTTGGTAATTATGATTGTTATAATTGTGAGTACAATTCCTGGTGCGACAGCGGTTCCGATAGCATTTCCACTCCCTTCGTCTTACTACTGTGGTCAAATGTTTTTTGACAGGTTGGCTCCAATCAACTGCAAATTTTCCGATTTCTACTAAAAAATCTGTACAAAATGTTCAATTAAAAATATTAGCTAATCTCTTGTAATAAAAACCAGACATCATTTTTTATTGCAAAAAACCTAATGTAATTTTTATAGCAGATATAATGAATTGACTTCTGGATTTGATTGCTCAACCAAACTTTTTTTTTATTTTTCCTGCACTCCACAACTTTCCCAGAAAATCTCAATAATTACATTAAGTTTTTCCGTTTGATCTTCCATAATGCGCACATATTAAATCTTGTTATGCATAGCTTACCATTGTAATCAAAACATCGTAAATCTTTCAGTAATACAGTTTTGGGAAAAAATTAAGGCAATAAAATTTTTCTCTCTCTCTGTGGCCTATGCAAAACAAAGCCATCATCATCACCATAAAAATAGCCTTGTTACCAATTCCTCACAAAATAATTTTTCATACTGGTTGTGGCACAGTCAAATTACCACCAGTGTTGGTGGTGGTGGTGAAGTACCAATTTCACAATTGTACAAGGCCAGCTACAAAAAAATATATATGTCATCATTTGTTTTACTGTCACACAAGCCACCAGCATTGTGTTGTAATGCCTGAAAATAACGTGAAAGAATTTTCCCTCTTTGTAGACTATAAACTTGTCCTGTTTTTTCTTTTGTCTTTTTTTTCACACGCCCTTGTTGTTTCGGGAACCCTTTTAAATTTCCTCACTTGAGCAGCCACAGTCAAAGCAAAAATATAAAAATTTTGTGTGAAAGTTAAATGGAAAAGCTTTCTTCAAAAAAGGGTCCATGGGTCTCGATGCTCTATATGTATAAATCTTTTTATGCCTCGTGCGGTGGTGGTGTTGGCAGTGGCTAAAAAAACTTTCACTTGAGTTTGCATCATGATGGCCTTCAAGACAAAAAGAAAAATTTATCTCAATACAAAAAAAAAGACAATAAGATACCCAGCATAATAACTTTTTATACACACATATTTTTTTGTAAATTTCAAAGGTCGCGAGTGTGGTTCTTTGTAACATTTTGTAATAAAAAAAGTTTTGCAAATTTTCGGCACATGTTTTTGTGGCTATATTTTTTGCTGGGGGCGTGACTCTTGAAGATTATTGTCTGGAGGGGCTGCTGGTTATAAGATTAAATTTAATTTATTTTAAAGGTTTCCAAAATAGGTCATCAGGGCCAACGGCAATACTTGTCCCGGGAATTTATAACATTTTCCCTGAAAAAAAACGGGCAGTATTCAGGTAATAATTTTTGAAATGAATGTAAAAAACACGTGTAATCCACACTTTTCCCGGAAAATCATCCTTGTTTTATATATACAAACCTTTTATAATATCTTGTAAGCTGCCATTTTATACCCATATCCGCTTTTCATTATCTCATTCTCAGACTATCTCTTGTGAACTGAAGCACACACATTTCTCTCTTGGTTTTCAGTTTTCAGCGAGCTGGATAATAAACGCACAAGAGATACACAAAGAAAGCTCTTCATTTTCCAGCGCACTTGCCACAGAAAAAAGAGAGTACGTTTTTGAAAATACAATGGGATTGCTCTCTCTCTCTAGAAAGGAGTTAGTTAGCACACAACTGTGTGTGCTTTCATTTCTCTCCAGTCTCTTGACTAAAAACAAAAAAAGAGAAAGTGTTTCAGATTTTGGTATTTCCCCGAGAGAGAAAAAGGAAAAGTGGCATGCTGGCTAATGATATTGCTCTCTCTTGCGAGCTTGCTTTCTCTCTATGGGAAAATATATTTATTTTTTGTAAAGAGCTCTTGTAACCCATCTTCCTCTTCTTTCTCTCTGATGCTGCTGCTGTTTCACTAATGAAATCACTTGTTGTACTTTTTAAACAGTATTTCACGCCACTTGTATTCCAGACGGATTCTAATCCGGATTAGATACACGGTTACAACACGCCAAGTTTATATAGTGGGAATATTTTCCAGGAATTTTCCGGGGAAAGTGGGAAGATTATGCAGATCTGCTAAACAGCCTACATATGAATTTTAAAAACAAGATAGCGAGGTACTTTATACACTCAAGTGGACACACTACATATCTTACTGACTGAAAACTTGCTAGAAAATTTTATGATTCATTCAGTTTTAATTGCTATTATATTTATGCCAGAGGAATCACTGAAGCATGTCTGTGTAAGATAGCTTTATATTCTATTTCTTCAGAAAGGACATTTTTATTTGTTCGACTGACCAAAATTGCAATGTCTAAAGTATTTTATGCAACATTATTACCCAACCCGATTTGCATGGACATGCATGCCACCAAAAAATATCGGTTCAATTTTCTTCCATCCACCACCATCCGGACAGTAATGACATTTGTGGCCCAAAGATCAATTTCACCACAGGGTAATTTGCAGTTTTCCATCCCACACAAAAAAATCAATACTTCCAGAAAGAGAGATCCACATTTTTACTCATGACATGTGTTCAAAATAAAGCTGTCAGATTCACAAGTATTATACGAGATGAATTTTATTTTCCATCCGGCTATTATTATACGTTGCCTTGCAAATTGCAACTTTGACATGGCATAATCATGTTTTTCTTGTGATATCTCTGCGAATCCTCTCTGGTGAATAAAAATGAATGACAATGGAATTGGAAATGGGCACTGCAATGGAAAATATAAAAAAAAGTAGCCATGGCTTTATCGCTCCAAATATAAATTGACGTCATAGGACAGGGCAAGAAAAAAAATCAATGTAATTACACGAGAGATTTTTTGGGAGAATATTTCACCCTTGTATTTCACGGTCACGAACCCGACAATAATCTGATCTTGATGACAATATTAATTCAACTGTGTAAAAACATACTACGTAACAAAGTTTCGCAATCCAAAAAATCCAGTTGGAAAAATGTTTTTCCCGGTTTACTCTCCAACGAGTTTAGTGATAACGATAATGGTAATTGGTATTGCTTGTTACTACACTACTGCTCAGTAGTGGTCACTTCTGTTTACGCAGTTGAATGCTTCCATAAGGACTATTTTTTCTGGTCTGGTGCAAAAAATAATGTTTTTGAAGGGGTCCAAATTTTCTGTTTTGTCAAGTGACCCAACAAAATCAATGTGTAAAATGTAATACAATTTTGTAGAGTAAATAAAATCTGGTCCATTACAACACAACACGTGTTTCCACTCTCAAGTAGGCCACCACGAGTAAGATGTGTGGGGGCTCAAGTTTTGTTTCCAGTTTTCTTACATAACGGCAGCTGTATCATTTTTCTATACACATTTTTCTCACAGTTTAATATGCAGTAAATCACACCGAGTTTCAATGGAGCTACATAGGTTTCGAAAATCTTGACTGAAAAAAAAATGATTTTGGAAAAAAGGATTGCGTCTCAAGTAGGGTGCCCTTTTTCCAATATTCCGGATAACTCTGATATTTCATCTCTTACGAGATGGGAGATTGACAGTGGGCGGTGGACCAATAAGTATGTAAAGACCAGCAGGATATCCTTACACAGATCATTTTTCATGTAACTTTTAAAAATAGTTTTTTAGAATAAAATATACCATTTTTCATCTTCAAGAGCGATTTTTTTTCATCGATAAAAAATTGATATTCTTTCATGCAAAAAGCAAGTTTGATATTTGTACAGGCTCGCGTCATCTCAAAGTCTGGTCTGGTGGACACGACCTGGATTTCTCTTGCTGATTTGTTGAAGAAGTTTATTCAAGAAATATAACACCAACTTCCTCTCCCCCGCAAAAAGAAACAAGAAGACGAAAATCATCAGCAGTAGATTATTAAAAGAAAATTCGTAGAAATTTAGCCCACCATTCTCTCACGGAATATATCTCATCATTATAAAAACGAAACGTGTTAAAAGCTGTCCACGTCTTGTCTGCCATCATCATCCATGAAAATGACGGGAGATTGAGAAGTGAAAGCTGTATTGTTGGACTAGTAAAAGGATGACTCAAGTGTCTGCTCAAGTTGAAGAAGATGGAAAATGAGATGGATTGGAGGATCAGGTACACGCCCAGCCACGGGGTATCCTAAACGGACAATCATTGAAAAAAATTTTAATGCGCCAAATTCAGACTAACGTAACTAGGGTACGGAAAATTATATAATCATTAATTTAAAAATTTAAATATTTTTAATTAAAATTCTAAATCGCCCAAAAGAGCCGAAAATTGGTACACAGGTACTTTTTAATACGTAGATTACTAATAAAATATTTAAATTGGCTAATTATTCTGGTAATTAAGTTAATTAGCTTAATTAGTTAATTGTAATTAAAATTCGAAATCCTCCAAATGAGCTGAAAATTGATACATAGGTACTTTTTAATACGTAGATTACTAATAAAATATTTAAATTGGCTAATTATTCTCTTAATTAAGTTAATTAGCTTAATTAGTTAATTTGTAATTAAAATTCTAAATCGCCAAAATGAGCTGAAAATTGGTTCACAGGTACTAGTCCATATGTCAATTACCTATAAATATTTAAATGCGTTAATTATTTTGTTCAATTGAGTTAATTAGCTTAATTAGTTAATCGTACTTAAAATTTTAAATCAGCAAACATTCCCGATTAGAAGAATAATTAGCACATTTAACTATTTTTTAGTAATCTACATATGGAAAAGTACCTGTGTACAAATTTTCAGCTCGTTTTTGGGGTATATAATTTTAATTACAATTAACTAATTAAGCTAATTAACTTAACTACCAGAATAATTAGCAAATTTAAATATTTTATTAGTAATTTACATATTACGTTTACATACCACTAAAACGGTCACGTAGTATTTCGAATACTGTTTAAAATGCGATATTCGGTTTCGTCTAAAAAAGTAAAACAGTTTTGATATCCCGCACCCCATGTGTATTCAGAAAACTTTATTTTGAAATCGTCATCCCTCTATAACGGTCACATAGTATTTCCAATATCGTGTAAAATGCGATATTAAGTTTCCTCTCGAAAAATAGAACAGGTCTGATACCCCACACTCTAAAGCAGAAACCTTTAGTTTGAAATCGTAACCCCTCTATAACAGTCACGTAGTATTTCGAAAAAAATAATAACACACTCTTAAGATACTTATGGTAGAGAATAATAATATTTGTAGTTAAAATGATTGGAAACAATGACAAAAAGTATTTGTCCCTGCATTGAATCGAACATGTGTCCGGCGGGCAAGCGCTTGACCACTCCGCCAAATCGGCCGACTTGAATAAGCAATAGTAAGTTATTCCTTCTCAAAAAGGATACGGCTTCGTAGGCATAGCCACAAACAGTAAAAGCCACCGATCCTACTCTGTTCGATTGTGCTTATGATAAATCTGCCATATTTCTTGCCAGGGAAGGATTTAATGGCTGGGTTGGTTGCACTCAGATCCTCCGATTGTCCACGTCGTGATGAGCTGTAACGGCAAATTGGCGAAGACGCTGGAAATGTTTCAAACGTGGATGCTGGCGAGTTGTAAAATGTGACGTTGCCGTTGGAGACGCTTGGGGTCCTCGAGGTGTGCTTTTCCTTGAAACAAATTAGTGAATAAATTTTAATTTCACTCATTTGATGTACAAATTGCATCATAAATTAAAGCAATAGTTAAATAGTTTAACCAACCTTCTCCTCCTCACATTTACCTACTAACACAAACATTATGTTTGAAACATACTTAATTTAACTACTCATCTCTTTCAAATTTATAGTTTTAATTGCTAGATTAATTATAGATTTAACTAAAGAAATTCAATCCAGCTGATTTTATTTTTGTTGCAAGAAAATTAAAATGATTTTTCTTTCGTTATGACTTCAAAGAAAGCTGGAATTTAAGTCATGGCTTCTTCATAAATATTAAAACTCGACAAGATTCTGTAGGCAGTAACGGATAATCGATAATCAATTCATTCCTATTGCTAGGGCAATTACATAACTCATTCCAAAGAATAGATTGCAAAATCTTCACCTGTTATAATTTTATTATACCAATAGTATAGTATTCTAATTAGAAGAATTTAACTCGATCAAGTAAATAAAGTAAATTTATCTCCTTAAAAACTATTTCTTGATCAATTTTATTCAATATTAAAACAGAAAGTGCAGCGTTGATTTATTATTTCGGTATAAAAGTTAATTATTCAAACATTTTAGGTTTCAACATTTTAATGATTACAGCTAACTTAATGAGGAATATGTAATATTAAGTGCATCTCAACGCATTAATGATAGACTGTTTCTTGTTTTTAATATTCCTATATTTTAACGGACAAAAAGTCAATTTTAAATATGGCTGATCATTATTATCCTCATGAAGTAGGACTCGAAAAATGATTAATTCGTTAGTAAGTACGATCACCTAAAAGACTTTGATTATAATTATTTCATAAATTTGATTTCTAGAATACAAATTTATTTATTTGGCAATGGAGTATCTCTGTTTCATTTCTGTCTGGTAAATTGATTCTGGAATCTACAACTGGTCAATTTAATAATAAAAATAGGATTTTATGAGCATAACGCTTAAATGTTGTAATAACATTGAATGGAAAATATGGTCGTATTTTCAATCGTCTTCTTTTGAAATTCTAGAAAGCTGCTGGCAAGATGCTCAGGAACTCCGATAGATTTACCTTAAAATATTTACTTATGCTTTTATTTTTGCACCTTTGCGATTATTGAGGCAGTTTGAGTTATAATACTATTTTCGGATAATATTCTGGATTTATAGAAAATATTTATTCGAAATTTTTGTATAGTTTGAACGACTTTATTAACCAAGCTACTATTTCTTGCCTACGTTGATACATTAGATTATGTTCTTCAACATCATGGACTACTCTTAATAATAATGTACAATTAAGATTTAGTATTCATGATAAGTATTTTATTCTCCTGTTAAAACAAAATTAAAATCTGTGTTATTTTTCCAAAAACTCATTATGACAAAACAATCAGATAGTCAAAATTCTATTTTTACACTCTTCGGTTCAGCTGGGCCATAATAGTAATTCATCATTGGAATGGAAGGAATATTAGCCCATCTCATAGGTAAGCACAGATTCCTCCATGACAAATGAATAGCAAAAGATCATAATGTGTGGTTTTTTTATCATAAGTTGTGTGCCTTACATTCATAAATTTATAACTCATATAATTTTATGACGAATTTACAAATTTACTTTGCATCCCGTGAGGACTAAGCTTCTTAGATATTCTTGTAGAATTTTTTTTGCTGTCATAAGGGTGAGATTAAATTAAACCAAATTTT
>JAHZMV010002850.1:0-11807 GCA_027743765.1 Coecobrya sp. COE2 | reverse complement strand
TTATTCGCTTTGGCTTGTCCAGAATTGCTAGAACTTTGGACACTTTTGAATTTGCCTATAGTCGTTTGGATTGCAGGAAAAAGTAAAATCATTATTATTTATACCTCCCTAAAACTTGCTTCAATATGCACATTTAATTTATTGCATACGCAGAAATATTGGCACAATTGATGCTCTTTCAAAGTATGTCCATCTTCGACTGATTGATCTTGGAGAGAACAAACTGAAGAGTTGTGCAGCCATTGCACCCATTCAGAATCTACTTCTTTTAAATGTCGAATTTAATCGGATTGAGTCGTTATCAGACATTCCTGAATTTCCCTTTCTGCAGGCATAAAATTTTATCAGCAATCTCATATTACCCCATCGAATGCGTTTTTCGTTGTTATTAAACACTAATGACTTGAATATTTCTTTCGATTATATGAAGGCACTTAACCTGCGAAAAAACAAAGTGACAAGTAGCGAAGGTCTGTTTCCAAATTGTTTGGCGTATTTACATCTTGCAGGTGCGGTAAACTCGACAGTAATGTCAAAACATAGTATATAAATGTACTCAATTTTTGCTCCAGATTTGCATTAGACTTTGTTGTAAAATGTTATACAAGTATACTGCTATGATGTTTAGACAATGCCTTGGAAGAAGTTTATGGATTTACTTCTGACATTTGTCCATGGCTTACTGTACTGGAATTGAAAGCGAATAAAGTGAAGAGTCTCGTTGGAATTGACCTCCCCCATCTACAACGACTTTACATTGTACAGTGTTCAACCATTAACTCATATTCGTATATTCCTAATCGATTATATTTAATGCAGTAAATATTTAAAATTCATTAGGCTGAAAATCAGCTCACAGATCTGGCTGGTTTGGATGGCTGTCCAAACTTGACCCACCTCCATGCACGAGAAAATAATATTTCGCACCTTGAAGACTTTCCAATACTTGAGAAGTTGGAATATGTCAATTTACGGTACATCTTACAGAGACCATAACTTCAAATTACTAGAATTTTTCAGTAAATAATTAACTTTTCATTGAAAACCTCAGACGAAATGACATACGACGATACACCCAAATGATTCTTCTGGGAAACTCGCCTAACATTAAGACGTTAATTTTAAAAGAAAATTCCATTGCAAATCTGGACAGTTACAAGTAAATAATTATTATGCATAATTCGAAATATAAAAAAGAAAGATTATTTTTATGCAATACGTATTTATTTATTTGAAAAATTCAGGATTGAGGTTTTAGCCGCAAATCCCAACTTAAGGAGACTTGACAAAGATCCCGTTTTGGAAACCGATTTGGTAGAAGCTCGCCAGCTTCGTAATGGAAGAGAACAAGGTCATGTCCCAGGAGTTGTGGATGACGCTAAACTAACAGCCAATTCTGCATCTGTATTGGATTTAGATGAGATGCTTGCCAGTAACGATGAGGAAGAATGGCGACCCAATAATGACGATTAGCAGCTATAATGATTGTTCAAATATCCTTCTCTTTCCACATTCCACATATTTATAACAGTTTTGCATTACATGACTAGTTAGTAAGAAACTGCTTCATCTTTGCAATTGATTTGCAAGCACATGAACATTTCAAAAGAGACAAGCTTTTCCTATGAATCCCGACTCGTTTCAATAATAATGAAAATAAACACAAATTAGTAATCGTAATCCAGATATTTTAAGTCTGTCATACTCATTCCAACCAGCTAACAGGCATATTATATTGAACATGATCTACTTTCCATAGACGTCATCATTATCGACCTTTCATTTTCGCATGTATCCAGTACGACGTATACGTACTCATTCCACACTGTGGATATATATCGCAATTTGCAACATCTGAACAGAATTTCAGAATTCATCATTTGCCATGCCACAACCACAAACAGTACCAGAGCAGTCAGCATAGAGAACTGTCCATTTGTACTCTCACGTGCTAAAGTATTTCCTGTTTTTAATAAACATTAACTTTATTGTGCAACATTTAAAGTTTATATAAAGTCGTACTAAACAATGTAAATTATGCAGTTATGTAGCACGTGTCTTTAAATTTGTTTAACAATGCTGATATTTGCTTGCGCTGGCTTGTACGATGCCACCAAATGCTGTAACATTTATGACCGTTTCAAGGCAATTCCTACCCATCATAAAACGGAGGGGACTTTATAGGACAATTCAAGCCCCCGTTAGCCGTGGCTTTCATTTTTCAGTTCTTACACAAAAGGCATCATCCACAATGCAAACGCCAGATTCTCGAGGAGATCATTTAGAGGTAGGTTCACTCATACTCATCAAACCTAGTTTTACATCATCATACATATTACTAAACTATTTCCTACAATTTTCAGAGAACATCTAACAAAAGTAGGGATGCTGGAATTCATCCAATGAAAGTCAAAGCTATAAACGTGTTATCTCCAACTGTCAAAGAAATAGTTCTTGGTTCAGAAGACCTTCCTGCTCCTTTTACTTTCAAAGCTGGGCAATGGTAAGTCTAACAGTAGCTAAAATACACTCATTCTAATTTCCCCTAAGATTACACCTTTTCTATATGCGTTGACAGGGTGGACGTATTCATTCCAGGGATTGAAACCGTCGGTGGGTTTTCCATGTGTTCCAGTCCAGTCCAGTTGTCCTCTTCTGGCCTATTGAGGCTGGCCATAAAATATTCCACCCATCCACCTGCATTGTGGATGCATGAAAAGGTATTGTTTCTATTTGCTAGTAATATACAGTAGGTATGTATTCTATAATAAAACTTGAGCATATTCTAATTTTATTATTTAGTGCCAACTTGGGGATAATCTCGCTGTCCGAGTTGGAGGCGACTTCCACTTGACTCTGGGAAACGACAAAGGACCTAAAAGGTTGCTGCTAATAGCTGGGGGTGTTGGAATAAATCCTTTGACCAGTATGGTTCACTATGCGCTTGATGAGAGCTTTACGTCTTCAAGAGATACTACGAAAATATATCTTTTATACAGTGCTAAAACTAAAGATGAACTAATATTTAAGGTAAAGCTATCAGTTTTGTGTGCCGGATTTCAACCTTCCGTAGGTAATCTTATTGCTTTGGTCTTGATTTTCAGGAAGAATTCGATAACTACTCTAACACGCACAGTAATTTTGCGGTAAAGTACTTTGTTACAGACAAATCTCAACTTACCCCTGAAACAGGAGATGACACTGACACTACCATTCAGAGTAAAATGCTACTAGAAAAACATTTAGAATTGATTATGATTTATGATGCTTAAAATAATTTAAATATCCTACATGATCTAACAGATAAAAGGATGTGTACTTCGGACCTGGAATTTGCCCTTGATTGGCTAACCCAATCTGTAAAAACAAAATCGCCAATAAATGCGGACGTAGAAGCGTTTATATGCGGACCCCCGTCAATGATTCAAGATGTTACAGAAGAGTTGAACTCACTAAATATTAAAACCATACACTTTGAAAAGTGGTGGTGAAGTAAAAAGCCATTAGTAAACAGTATTTTTGAGTCTAAAACAATATGGAACGTATTTTTTATTATTTCATTTTCAATTCAATTAATTTAAAATGAAATGGAAATTCATTTGTACATTTAAAAAAATAGTATAATCAATTTGTGAACTCTCCGATGCCTCACCAAAATGTGGATTTCTGCGGACAACTCTGTACCGTAGTTTTGGAAGTCATCTAATCCGAAAATGGTTTCGTGATGTCGTGTTGAGATCAGTATACCTGAAAGCGAAACCTACCTTACCCCCACCCACTTTTCACTATATTCTCTTCGTTTGAAGCGCGTTCGAAGTATGCATATTGGTAATTTTCGGTTAAAGGTGTCTGTCTGACTAAAAATTTCTTTTGTCGCTCGCTGCGCACCGTTTTAAGAAAATGTGTCTGCCTTCCTTTCTGTGTGCGATGATAACGAATTTTCCGGCAACTGGCAACCTGCTGATGCTTTAGCCTTCGTTATGAGCTTGAACTATTGAAAATACTTGAACAATTGGGAAGGAGGGATTCTCTGCTGATGATACTCGTGTGGACTTGAAGAATGTGTAGACGTAGCAATAACTTGATTTTCGATACTTACAAAACAGAAAACTTACATAAATCATTGAAAATCAAATTATAAACTTTTGCAGCAAGATTTGCAGATAAATTGAGCATTTTTTTTGGTATTATTATTACAAAATTCGTTTTAAGTTTAACTTCAGGTTTGAACCACTTTTGCTTACCATAATATGCAGTACTAATTAGCTGGCGAAATGCGCTATTTTAGCCATGATGTCTGAAGATGTCGCATGAAGATGCGTTCGAAATGAATTTTCTCAGCGTTGAGATGAAGTGGATGCAGCGTATTTTCATAAACTGTATTCTTTTGGTTGCACTCTTCTTCACCCCCAATCGCCATCCCTATATTTTCTTTTCATTTTTATTCGCACCTCGCTTCATCTGAATGAAATTCTTGTAAAGAACTTCTTTTTCACTCTTCTTCTTAAAACTATCTTCAATCTTCCCTGTTATGCCGATTAGCGATGATGATACACAGCCAGCTAATGCTTGGTGTGCAAACTTGAACCATTTTCATCCCTTTAGTTTTCAAATATTCTTTTTTCTTTCACTTTCGGTTTTCATATTCTTACTTCAACGTAGCTCCCTTGATAATCAAAATAAACAAAACAACATTAGTAGCTGTCAGATACCTAATATCATTCTGTCCAAGCAAAACACAGCACTTACATACTGTAACAATTTATTGGTTCTAAATCTCTTATTCTATTTCTTATCATATTTATTATGAAACTAATTTAATTCTTATATGTTTTTACCAGTACAGGTAAAGTATTGGAGTACTAATCATCCTAAAACAATCATCCCACTTAAAGCATAAGTGTCTTAAAACTAGATTCCAATTTTTTTATATAGTCTCTGCCTCTTCAAAACATAAAATCAACAAAAATCATTATGAAACTAACGCTTAACAAGTACCCAGTTTACAAATTCGAGAAATACTAATAGCCACTGTAAAAAACATCATGTTTTTAGATAATTAGCACGGAAGTAGAAAATAATCGCAAAAAGACAATCAAGTATTCGTTAAAAAGTTAACAAATACATTTAATCAAAATGTAAAATATACCTTCTGATCGATTGATATCTTCTCCGTTACTAATCTCAATTTTGCACTACACATATTTTTTTACTATTTTCAGGATTGGAATTTCTATATTACCTATAAATATCTAAATTCGGAGCAAGCCTCCTCTCTCAAGTATAATATTTCTTAAAATTCTCTGCGGCAATTTAATTTTCTACTTTGTTGCGCCGCAAGTTCAGTTCCAATTCAAATCCCTCTAGCCTAACTTCGAATATTATATGTTTGAGTTGAGTATCCTATTCCTACCTCCGTTTATACTAACAGATAATCTACAAAGAAATAATCTGTTCCATTTTACTCTCCCACAAAATGAACTTTACAGCTTTATATCAAACAAGAAGTATGTAAGTAAATTAAAATCAACATAAGCAATTAACCTACAGCATTCTGAAACAACAATAATGGTACTAAACACTAAACTCTACAGACATACACTTGCTAATCAAGAAATTAATAAGAATAAGAACATATTCATGTACCACATAAAAAGAAAACCGCATATCAGAATCCAATTTGTCCTGTACACAGTCACAGGAGTTGGAAGTTCGTTATGATAAAACCTTTTCAAATCCGGTACCATTCAATACCTAACATTAGTACCGACCTGGAAATGTACAAAAGCGAAACTGTTAGTATAAAAATAGCTAAAAAGGCAGAACGCTAAAATTAATAAAAGTATCATAATATTAATTAATGGGAAACATACGAGGGCTGTAAGACCGTGAACGAGAATGACGTCGACGTTCTCGGCGGTGGTGAGGAGACGGAGATCTGCGATAGCCTCTGTAGTAATCATCCCTTCGGCGACTAAAGGAACAGAAATAATGTATAATTCTTTGAATGTCTTAAATGTGAATTAAGCAATAATTGATATTCAAATTGTAAAGAATCCTTATAAAATTAAAACACATATTAATTTGGACCGTCATTAGTATAAAACAAAAAGAATACTATTCACGTAACGTCTTTTACCTGAGCATCAATTACGACAGTGCACTCTTCAATTGGACCATAACGAGAGAACACGTCTTTTAAATCCCTTTCAGTGGTACGAAGACTTAGCCCAAAAACTCCCAAACATTTGTTCGGACTTGGGTTATCCTAAATTATAAAAATAGTAAACGGAAAATTATTAATTATTCTTAAAGCCTTTGATTTTTAACTTTGTTTCCACACATGCTTAACTGTAGACAAAATTTAAAACTATGAAATGGATCAATCAACCACTACATACCGGCTAGCAAGCAGAATTTAAGACGATGGGGTTGGGATTGGGTGAATCACGCCATTGCATATAAAAATAAAAAAGAAAAACATCCAGAATCAATTAAATAATCAACCTCAATGAAAATCAATGTGAACACAATAGTACAAATACGAAATTGTATTATTGCTACTGTCAACTGCATCGCATCAAACAGGACGCTACCATCTATAATGCTACACATAAGTCTTTCTGTTCCACCTTGTTACTTAAAACTATACACTTGAAACATTCATGTAATTTTAACATCAGTTAAAACCATGCAGGTTCAATTAAACGCAGTCCAAATAACTTAATTTCAAAGACAATTAGGTATTACTTGCATATAACTTAAACTAATGTGAGTGCACTCTACGAGCATACAAAAAGATAAGAAGATAAATTGTATTTACACCGTAATTAAAAATGGAATACGACTCAGGACGTTTGCGACTAACGACTCATTCGTTGAACTTATAAAACAAATATTTAACCGCACTGTTCAGTACTTCTCAAAAGTTAAGTAAAAGTAAATGAGCTGAGTTAATTTTGATTTGACGAAACGGTTAGTACACTAATAGTTGCAAAATGATAAGTAAAAATAATTGAACATTTTTACAACTGACTTTTGATACAGAGTTAAGTTAAAATACCACTGAAAGGTATCGAAACAGTTATAAAGATAAATTATTTAGAAGTTACAAGACCATCCTCTCGTCTAGTAACACTGAAAACCTTAACAGGATTTTCCTTCGCACTCCACACATCACACAGAAATATACACAAGATATTATATAAATGTCTTTCTATTTTGCGATTAAACATCATTATAATCATATATGTAATAATAATATGTTCAAATAAACTACAATTTATAAAACTTAAAACCATTTTTCTACGTACAGGGTCCATTCTTACCCTATTTCCAGTGTGCCTTCGTCTGGACGACATTGGGCTTCTTGAATGACTACGCCTGAAAAAGAGAGAACAGTTTGCATCAATTGAACAATTAAACATCAATCAATGCATCAATTAAACCGAAAGGTAAACGAACGTACCTGTTATTTTCTCTAGAACGAGACCGATAGCCCCTTCTACTTTCACCTCCACGGTATCCTCCCGCTCCGCCCCCTCCTGATCCTCCCTTCCTTGTTCGAGAGCGGCTTCGAGACCTTGAGTATGACGAGCGACGATGACGGCTTCGTGACCGTGACCGATCCCGTGAGTGATGGTGAGGACTTCCGTTCGCCATTCTGGGAGACACACTACCACCTCGCCCACCTGATTTCTCTGCGTATCCTGAATACTAAACCAAAACAAACAAACAAACGCATTTATTAATCACATCCCCACCATACATCAAACATTTAAACATTAACAAATTGATCATCTCCCCCAACACGTACAAATTGCTCTTCTCAATACCTTCACCCAACAATCAATCGCAATTGCACCACCAACCTCTAACCAACGACCAAAAACAAACCTCTAAAGCGTTTACTATTTCGTAAAAAGCCAAAACTTTTCTAATCTCCTCCAAAATTCTACACACTTCGCCTCGCCCTCTAACTCTAAAAACACTTCTTCTTACCAAAATATTTTTACAAAATTCCTTCCACCATCAACCCTTCCAACTTCCTGTTTCTCTCGTCACAATAGAAACAAAAAATGCAACTTCCTCTCTCAACTCGCCTAACACCACCTCCACCCCTCCAACCTTCAGTTTTCAAAACCTTTTTTTTACTACTACGCCGCAAAGGAAACTAACGAAACGATGAGCTCATCCTCCCAAAAAAAGACTCCACTTCCGTTTATATAATTACGCATTTTTCTACTTCTACCTTACTTACCATCTCTTTTTTCCCGTCTGGATTTATCCGCTATTGCTTTTAACACAAGTCACTTCTTTAAAAAAATCCGTTTTTTTTCGAACCTCCAACTCCACCACCACAAAAAAATCCCGACACAAGAACGCGTCGTTTCACACTTTCAAAAAATATAATATTTTTCTCTACTCTCCTCGCATCTCACACTCTTGTGGAGTGAATCTCAACCAAACTGAAAAAAAAATATCTACACTTCTCTCTCACTCAGCTCGCGTATGTAACGCGAAACTCAAACAAACAACCAAAAAGCCTATCTTTCAATTCTTTCTGCTTTACTCACAAAAACCCTTCTTGTTATAAAAATGCAAGTCTGGAACTGTGTGTAAAAATATTTATTATGAAAAGGTATACGCATTATTTTTTTTGTGTATAAAGTGGAGATGTTAGGTGTATTGCGTGTAGAAATGCATTCCACAACAGTAACATGACTCGTATAACATAGAAAAGTATTTTTATTTTAGCATTTTTAGGTGCCTTTTTGGAGCTCTGTGGAGAATGGAGAATGATGATTGGGAATTTGGGACAAAGAATATTGTATGCACAGTAGTCATTTGACTAGTTTATTGGTATAAAGCTCGGCATAAAGGTTTTTGTAGAGGCAGAGATTATGGAGATGTGGATGGGGCTGTGCATATGAGGATTGAAAAGAAAATGGATGATTTGTTTTAATGGGAAGGGTATTTAAAAGGGGAATTGAGATGGGTAGTTAGTCATTTTTGTGGAATGATTGTTAAAGGGATGTTAAGGAAAATTTTTGGTTTTTGGGATATAATGAATGTAGCGACAAAAATGGTTTTGGTTTTTGGTATTCATATTCAGAGTCATATATACTGTTCATTGTTTATGGAATGGAGTTGCTGAGAGTAGTTGGGAAATGAATGGGTAGAAAGAAATGTTGAATTTATGTACATTTTTGTTGCATGTAAAAGTGTAGAGAGTAGAGATTTTTATGTGGAATGGAATTATGGAATTGGTTGCGTATAATATTATTGTAGTTTGTTGTAGTATTTCAATTAATTGTTGATGTTGCATGTATGCATGCATTTTAATACTAGGTTCTCCCCTTAATCCATCAGGGTATAGTAACTGTCATAAAATGTGTTAAAATAGTTATCATGAATCATATATTTATTCAACAAAAGTCCGTGTAATGAACTTCCAGTACTGCATGTCATGTCATGTAATAAATGTCATTGCATGGTCTTCTTACTTGTTACTTATTATATGCCTTCTTGTAAGAGTAAAACTAATCAGTATTTACGGAAAATAATTTTTGCCTTTTGTATTTTAACTTGACAAATGTAAGTAAAATATTCATTCGTAAAAAGTCAATACTGCAATGATTTTTATTATGAGCTTGAAATCACCAGCCAGCCCAATGTTAATACTTTTCATTTTTGTGTCATTAGTCTATTTTCTAACCATTTGCTGAGGTAATGCATAACATATTATACCCTTGCAAAGGAATGAAAATAAAACCTTTGTGACAACCAAAAATTTATGCTTTTTACGAAGGTACCTAAATTAGTACTTGGGTGCACACACAATATTGAACCTATTTAAAGCATGGGTTATGTAGATTCTTTGTATGAAAACAGGACCAATCTGCCTAAAACGCAGTATGCTTTCATGTAAAATGTATGCAGTTTCCATGCTCTGCTAAATTCTGAATAAGAACTTTTGTTGGAAGTTGGAATTTTGTTTACTGCTTCAAGTGAGAAAACGTGGAAGCTCATGATAGGTTTCTGCTAGCATTGTTCTGCAATCGTTCTCCATTATTGGTTGTTTTTATACAAATCGTTGTTGCATTCCTTCCCGTTTCCAATTATGCCAATTTGCAAAATCTCTTATGACCGCAGTGGAATGCTGTTGTACTCTTTGAAATGATAGAAGGAAAAATTGTTATTTTATTTTTGTAGGTATGACTTTATATATTATGTACCTATATTTCTATGCACGGAGACGATCGTAAAGAAAACATATAATTAAACAGAACTAAAGTGTAAATCTTTTCTTATTGCAATTACATTTTCAATTTTGCAAAATTGTTGAAAATGTTAGTCCAAACTGCATTGCACAACACATTTTTTGCAAGCAACATATTTTTTTGGCAAAAAGTTCTTATAAGAATGTTGTGGTCATTATAGGTTTAATAAAAGGTTACATTTAACTGTGTGTATTTTTGTTTCGTTATTTCCAGTTCCCAGTAACTAAAGTTTACAAAAACGACTGTATAATTGTAATCATTGTGGTAAATTTCTTTCTTTAACTGTATGATGGATCGATTCTTTCAAATATTCTTCATCATAAACATTCAAAACTTTACAATGTTTTCCTTGTTTGAGTTACTCCAGGCCAAAACAAACAATGATGTCGACTCCAGGTTTATAATGCGTCATAAATGCATAATTAGTTTTGGTACAAACAAACCATGCACTACCGCATGACATTGGCCGCAATTCTTATCATCAATCATTAATGCCAGACTATGCAAACGCAAAGGACATGGCTCCATGGCCAGCGTGAAGTTTTATGGCTTAGTTGAATGAAATGACTGACTGAGAATTTTAATCCATGGAACAACTAAAGTAAATCATAAACAACTCAGTTGGACAAAGGTTGGATTGATGGATCGTCTGACTATTAAAAGGGGTTTCAAAACATGTAGAATCGAGCCACTCAAAAATATTACCTCCCATCGTAGCAAAATATTCGAATGTTTCTTCCTCTTCCTTTTGTGAGAATATGCATATTACAGCATCGAAATTCCTGTTCTTTTTCATCGTAACATTCTCCAGCCGCTGGACATAGGATGAAAACCATACTATAAGGATATGGTGTGCTACTACTATTTATAGGTTGACATATTAATTAAATTACATATCATATTATTAAATCATCTTCCTTTGTGTTTGTGTGATTACGAAAATGCATTACAGTCCTATACATTGAATCCAAAAAACCTTGTTCCAAATCATTACAAAATCTGTATGAGTAAATACGCTACGCTCGTCTACAGCAACATTGTGGAATTCCAAACACAAAACCTGACAACACAACTCAGCGGAGTACCACTCTACTACCAGAAACCCAACCTGATTCAAGTAGCCAAAATTCATTTTGGTTTGTCTCACGTAACAGCGATGTCACCAGTTGCATATTCAACAAAGGTGGAGCAGAATATATTGTGGTTTGGTAGTCTTGTGGCCGTTCAGATAGCTAAATACCTAATGGTCATCCGAACGGTAAAAAGTATTTATTTGATGCAAATGGTATTCATGATATTGGATTTTAATTGAGTTAGGGATTTAATTGATGTTGGTTTATTTCAAAGAAAATACCCAATCTGTGTGTATACTGTATAGAAAGACAAATGGTAAAAATTTTTTTGACTATTTGTAAAGATTTTGTTGAATTCCTTTCGAAGAACTCAAATGAGAATAATATGTCTGTTTTTATAAAGTATTTCATGAAATTTTCATATACCTGTATATGCAGTACTGGATTTTGT
>JAHZMV010002849.1:0-11695 GCA_027743765.1 Coecobrya sp. COE2 | reverse complement strand
ACCAAAAATACCCCAAATGTAGACGGGTTATACACGTGAACTCGTGGACACCAACACGTGTAATAAACGTTGATAACTCGTGGTTTGGTTGTTCGGGATAGGTTATGATGCATTGAAAGTATTCCTTGTTACATTAATTACATCATTGTTTACACGGTCAACATTTACCTTTCTAGAATATTCTGTTTCATGGATATGGCGAGGTTGTTTGTTGAGTATGACACAGAGAAGAATTCTTGAAGAAGGTTGGATGATCATCAATTGACAAACAGAAATGACAAGGAATATAATTACTTGTAGTGTGTAATTAGGAAGAGTAAAGAAGGTACTATGGAAAAGGAAATGTATCATGGAAAAGGAAATGCGAGATTTTGTCCATCATATAACCATTTTACTTTCATTGTATTTCAAGGTACAAAAAAATGATTTGTATGTAATTTGTAAAACAGCTAAAAGAAAAGATGAAACTAGATAACATTGTGAGAAGCTAACTGAAGATGAAATAGATACTGGTTAGTTGGTATTTAATATTGAAATTTTTTAAATAAGTAACAAAATCATTATCTCGAATTTTCAGTCATTTTGAAATTATTTTTATTTCATTTCTAACAATATCTTTATTTGCACATCTTAATAGAATAAATATAAAACGCTTTAGAAAATTGATCTCTCCGCTTAATTTAAATATTTAAAATCTTTAACTTTGTAAATACATCTGTTTAAATTAATATAATAATTATCTCATACCACAGCAGGATGAACTGTGCTGGCTAATAAATTAGCAGGTACATAAGTTTATAGAACGAACAATACATGCCCCCTTTCCTTGTTCACGCCTGCGCTGCGATTTGTGAACATCAGTGGAGTAACACCTGTACTGCAATCATCATGGTTGTTAGAATAAGTGGAGACTCTCTGTCATTCCAGCAAGTAGGTTCCCCTCTCCACTCAACTTCCAACACGCCCAATATAAATGCCCTCCAAAGACAACAGCTGACGACAACTCTTGTCAAATCACAACAGAACCAAATTAAATAATTTTTTAGAAGAGTGCCGAGAAAAGGAAAGACTTTGCAATTACTCTCCCCGGAAATCCACGGGAATCTAAAAACTTTGCATGGAATCCCCCTGTCATTAGCTTGCTTGAGTAACAACTCGCAGATAAATTTGCTCGTTTGCAGAGCCGGCAGTTTGGTGTGTCAAGAATCGTTTGAATGATTTCCAATCGTCCGGCAAAGTCCCTTCTGCATTCTCTCCAAAAATCCCACAAAGGAAGGTGCTTGGAAAATATATGTATTTTGTTTTCTTCGCGCATGCAAACTCTAGCACGTTCAGGGTTCCCCCAACGGCAACACTGCGACCATCCACCAACTTTCCATTCTCCACAGCTCTATAATGTTCCGAGTGGTTGGTTTTTACTTCGCAGTGAGTCACCCCGTCAATGCATTCGCAGAGCTAATCATAAGTTTCCCGAGGTAGACCCAGATTTTCCAGGGCAACGTCACCCGGGACACAGTCAACCTTGTTCAGGTCCACCACCGAGCTCAAACCTAGTGAGCTTAGTGTGGCCTTCAGTTTTTCCGTAACGGAAACCACATCATCCCCCGCGCCGTACATATATTCCTGTAATTGTGTTTCATCTGCAAAAACTCTGCTTTAAAAAATTCCCGCAAAACCTCATCAGACAAAATGTATCGCATCCTCTATTTCGTTAATCTACCGCATCAGACAAAATGTCAGAATGCTCTTATGATAACTGCAAAGAAAAAAAGGCCGTGTAATATTTTTTGTTCCTGCTGCCATAAATATTGTTGAAAGACCATTTTTCATAAAACCAAACATGAATAGGTAGCTGGCTTTTTACTTATTTATTTTCATTGGTACTGATTTGCATGCTAAATAATACCAAAAATGGATTGAGGAAACATAATATACACCTACTGCCCATGAAGCAAATCTCAGTACTTTTTTATTCCTTCGTTTCTTCTCTTGCTAGTCTTGCTACTAGCTTTTTATATTCCCATGCAGACAAACAATTATTCAAATAACGGCCGTTTTAGTATTCTCTTCAGGGCTGACTCATCATCTTTCTTTCCATTCTACCATTTTTTAGCATTGCATTGTCTTCGCACAGCAGCAGCAACCGTCAGCACAACGGGTTTTCATCTACAAACATGACTGAAGGGAATAGTTTAGAAAAAAGAAGCATGACCCGTCTGGCATAAGAGGGAAAAGATGTTGGCTTGAGACAGAAGGCAGCAATGAATAGGTCATCTTCCACGGATCAAAGCAAGTAGCGCACACAGAAGATCTAGCAGATTCATAAAAAGAGCAGCGCTTCTTTTACACACTTTTCTGTTCTTGTTCTTCACATTTCCTTATTCACTTAGGAAGTTTCTCTTTCTTTGCATCATTTGTCGAAAGTCATTTGCAAGTCCGAATGAAATGCCTACCCTACCCATTTCGTCAATGAACATAACTTGATATGCACAAATTATGCGGACTTAAGTTTGAAGATGTTGTCACTCTGTCCAGTCATTTTCTAAAATGCTTATCCAAACCAACTTGTGTGACAACCTAGAGAAATGATAATCTAGATAATTATTAGAAGAACAAAAAACCCTGTTGCTGGCATCTGCACAAAAATGCTTTCTATTATTAAAGCTCCTTCGCATCTATTTATTTTTCGCATATTGTACGCATTCTATAAAATCACATTTCTCGCATTCTTCTCATTTTTCATACAAATCTGTTTTACATGCATTGAAAGAACTGCTAAAAAAGAAGTTGAACATCATTTCATGAATATAAATGTCTATAGTACTTGGTTAACATTGCTAAGTGTACTTCAAAAAGTAGTTGTATCGTTTTACCCCGTTAATTTGATCATTTTCCCAGTAAAGTACTGAAGTACACCATATTCATTAAAGTTAACACAGAGATGCTACTTATTTTTAAGAGTAAGCTTAAAAGTAGGAGCATAGAATAATAAATGATAATGGGAAAAATATTGTGACACTTGCCATTCGTGCATACATTATTTCTACTAGTAATTCATCAGTCAGTAATATGTACATATGTATATTATGCACTTATTATTATGAACCTACGAGCATGAACGAAAATCCGTGACCGATATAGAAAAAAGAATGATGTGTGACAAATAGATTTACCATTTTTGATCTAGTGAATATGCTTGAGATGAAATGCATGATAAAAAGGATTTTTAGCAGAATAATATGTAAAAAATGCGAAATTATAAATTATTTGTTTTAACTTTCTGGTTTTCGTGTGAGACGAGACATTTGGAAAGCATGACTATAAGACGCACCAGAAACGGTGCTAAAATGGTCAAAAGAAAGCGAACCGTGTCATATTTTGAGGAAATAAAATAAAATGCTTATGCTAAATGGATAGTTGTCATATCACAAAGCTTCTTCTCAGAATGCCAGTTTTTCGTATTGACTTCCCTGTCGGAAAGAATTTTATTTATTATTGAAGACATTTTTATGCTACGGTTAGCTATTCTCAGATCCCACGTACAATTTACAAAAATGAGAAGATATGTACATACATGATATAATTATGGCATATATATTGATATAATTATAATTAACATTTCACTAAATTTTGGAGCCCTGGTAAAAATTTGAAAGTACATCTACCTATGTATTATCATACGGATAAGTTCACAAGATGATGAGTGGATGTGACAAAGACATGATAATCAAGTGTTGATCAAGTGGCTTTACTTTACGCTCACAAAAGTATATACAATTATTGAGTATTAAAATATTAAATTGTTTTACAGACAGCTACTTAAACAATTTCATGTCTTTCATTGTCCCAAACCACAATCCTATGAAAACACAATAATCCATATAATATGAGCATTTAATAAAAATGGTAAAAATGCATACAAGACTGAACCGAAACTGGGATGCAATTTGAGATTAACAAAAGTATCAACGACGTTTTTTGGAACATCGGTTAAAAGATAACATTGAAAAGGACAATGACAATAATTAAAGGTTTAATTTATGCATTCATCCAGTTCGGTTATTACAGCAACAGCGTCAGTCTTGTGTGGTTGAAATAATGTGTGGAGGGAACCAAAAGATATGAATTATTTTTTACAATAATAATAAAGTTTAATAGCTAAAATAATATATAGCTTGACAATGATTTGACACTAAACTTTACTGATTACAATACACCTCTGGAAGTAAGTAAAAGTTAAGAACATCTGAACATAAAAAATTGCACTGACAACTAACTATATTTTTACTCTAATCATTGAAGAAGGTAATAAGAAAAAGGACCAGAATAAACCTTCTAAACAAAATCTATGTAATAATTAATAGGAAATTAGAACGTAGTAATGCCGAGCTACAAGTCTTCATCATCCATAGCTTGACCACGGGCTGCTGCGTCCACCTTCTGCAATAAAATTAAATGGTAAATTGATTTAAAATGTGTGAGTGTACTCACTTATTAACTTATAACTGAATAATAATCATTGCTATAAATTCTGTGACAAAAACCTACCTCTTGCTCCTTTTTCAGTACAGCGCGCTTCCATGAACTTAACTGAATCTCGGGTGGTAGCACCGCAGGAAATCGCTTGAAGCTGAGACTTTGGTCTCCCAACAACTCCTTGGCCAGATAAAGGAACGGCATATCGATTTGATAGTTACTCTTTGCAGAAATGAAGTGGAACTTCAAATTTCGTTCCAGCGTGTACTTCATATGCTTAGTCTTCACTTTGATTTCGTTGATGTCGCATTTATTCCCACACACGACAACGGGAATATTCGGGCAAACTTTGAGGACGTATTGATGCCATTCCATGACATTTTTGCAGGTGATTTTGGAGGTGAGATCAAATAATATTATGGCCCCTTGCGCCTAAAATGACAGATCAAAACCATATGAATTACCATCTTTACGCTTACACACATACAAACTCAGAGAACAATTAATGAGTGCAAAACAATTTGACGAAATTAACAAAGATGTAGAATGGCAATTAGTAATTACCCCAACGAAATAGAATTCTGTTAACTTCCCACGTCGTATGATTTTGTATAATCCGTCTTTTCCACCCTTTTGGGCCATGATAACCTATGCATAGGAAAGGAAACAAAAGAGATTAATCGATCAGATCAGATTGAGATGTTAACTGTGAATAGATTGGGGAAAGCTTACCGTACTATATATCCTCTTTAGAATTTAATTGACCTTACGTCAAGACAAGTTTTAGAGAAAGAATCCCGGTCTTCTCGGTTCCTCACCTCCGGATCCTAAAGCAGTCTACGAAAAAGTTAACCAAACTTTAATTAATATATAGTTTTAAACAGCGAGGATTTAAATTAAGACTAAAATTAAAAAACCCCGAGCCCTCTTACACCACTGTCGCCACTCCACTTCAAAAGTTATCAGCAGCAGCGACAAAAAAGAGCCCCTCCCTCCTCCACCCCACCGCATCAAAAACCTCCAAAAATTAACCATTACACAATTTCCTACAATTAGCAATTTAACTACAGAATATCTCACCTTTTACTTGTGTAGTAAACAACACCTAGTACTGGTTTTACTTAATCCAAACTCTCTTAATTTAAGAGTCTTAAATGACAATAATAATCCCTTAATTGGAAAGAAAAACTACAGAACCCAGAACTACCTTTTGCCACCGACAGGACACGACTACTGAACAATTTAAATATGTATTATTAACTACAGAGGCACTTTAACTTTACTGTGTTCCTCCTCCTCCTCAAAATAACAAGTGTAGTACTTATTTGAGCAGGTTGCAATTTTGGTGTAAAAAAGGAGCAGACTGGATGGAGACGACGAGCACACAGAAAAGAGGAGAGAGAGAGAAGAGGCACAAAAGCTGATCTGGCTCACCTGTCCAACGCAACACCTGTTAATTGGCTGTTGTGTATAAAAGCTGTCGCTTCATTACTCTCTAGCTGCTCATTGGTGTAGTGCGAGAGGAAGGAGGTGTGAGAAGGGGATGCCCTCTGAATAGAATGACTCATCATCATCATTAAAAGTTTTAGACTAAAAGTTTTAGTCCTGATCGGATTGCATGCATAATATCCATACTATAATTTAGTTTATCAATTTCTTCGGCAAATCACCCCGAGCTTCCTACTACTACATAAGTCATATGAATGAGTAAGTATATAAAGTACACTTGCGTGTTGCTGGCATTACAGTTATTTTTTTCAATTTTCATCTATGACATGGCTGCTTATTGCCAATTTTCAGAGGACTACAAACTAGACAGGTTTTTTTTTTACCGAAAAGACAACTTTTTAGTAGCCTGCTTTATATTACTACTAATATTAAATAATCGTACGCGCAATCGCATCATCTCATCGTCATCAAGTCGGCTTCTTTTTTTTAATTCTATCATTTTTAGCTTTGCATCTTCAGCAGAACCCTTTTTTTCATCTACGGACAAGCATGTATGGTTCTGTCCTTTTGACAAGCTTTTTCACTTTTTTCCCTACTATGTACTACACAAATGGCAGGTTGCAGTGCTCGTTCACTTTGCAAAAGAGATTAGATTAAAAAATGTAGCAGACAAAGACAGACTGCATTGGCATGATTCATGGTTTTAATAGGAACACGGTTTAATGATTATTTTGTATTCTTTATGCTTGATCACAATGGTGGAAGATGATAAGGATATTTTGGAACAGTCTCTTCCTTTACATAGGTCGACAAATGAACCTGAAAAGATCTCCCCCAAAACATATATTCAATGCTCCTCCCTGACACTTGAAACTTTCTTGTTATCTTCCTGTTATGTTTGCCGAGTGCTCATCTTAAAGATTTTTAAAAAACCTTTATACTTAACGTTGTAGGATGCTAACTACCAGACAGACTAATACATTGACATTCACTTGGAGAGTGATATCGCTTACACATAAAGAGTTGCCTAATTAACTCATGTTTTAACATCATTTAAAAACCCCACGCGACAAAATGTTGACAAGGAAAATTTATTAAGCAACAAATGCAGTGTGGAATAACTAGGCATCTTAACCTTTAGAGTAAAAATGAAGACAGACATTGATGAGCAAAGGTATAGAAATTTGTTCGAGCAAAAATGCATTACTGACAACCAAATTGGCTGACAGAGTGTTAGAAATTTTTTAATGCATGCTGATCATATTTTGTGATGCGATACATTTCTGAACGAATAATGCAATAGTGTGTAATGGCAATGACCGATGTACTGTTTATCTGCCTGCGGTAAATCTTTTCTCTTCCTGGAATATCAAAAAATGCATACCTATTCTCTGCAATTTATGACTGGATGTATTAAGAATATTCTACAATTAATTTTTATTGGCAACCCGGTAAACTAAATACTTGATAAACTGAATATCTATTTAATTTATCAACAGTTTCTTCAATAAGTTACAATTCACCCACAACATTCTACAAAATGAGTCATCATGAATGGGTTATGTAAAGTAAGTTTACATGAATGGGCTGCTGATTACTACTTATTTCTTCAGTTTTCACCAATGACATGACAGCCACTATCAAGTTTCAGAGGACTAAAAGCTGAAATATTTTTTGCCGATATGATCTTTTGTTTCGTTCTAGAAAACTTTGTGTAGTGGTTTCCTTAATATTACTAGTAATACTAAATCATCGTCTGCAAAATCGCCTCATCTTACCGTCATCAAGTTATCATCTCTCTGTCCATTCTACCATTCTTTATCATTATTTTCCGTCAGTACTTAAAATTGGCTTAAGACGGGAGACAGAGATGAGTATCTGCCACGGATCAAAGCAAGTAGTGTAAACACATATAAAATATTGATACATAAATGTAAAGAGCAGCTTCTTTTACACATTTTTTTATTCGTCATATTTGCTTATTTACGTCTATTCATAGTAATGATTAAACTACATTGGAATAATGAATCAATACAAGTAAGTGATTTAAATGTAAGGTTTGGGGTGCTGCGAGATTTCTTAATTTATTTGGTATTGCATTGCATGGTGTCCAAGTAAAATTTGAAATGGTTATCAAACTAAAACCTTTACCTTAGAGTACACGTGCTTTTCTTTACGTTTGATAACCACTGGTTAAACAATTAATTATAAACTTTCAGAACTTGTCAACTTTATCTGTTATGAATTTAAAAAATGGCGAAAGCATATTAATACAATCCTGGTACCAAAGTAAAAATGTTGCCACATACATTCAGTGTGCTTGTGTTTCATCTGTAAAAACTCTGTTTTAAAACGGCAACCTCAATTTCGTTAATCTACCCATTCAGATCTAATATTTTTTGTCTCTGATGCTGTGAATATTGTAGTAAAGGACATTTTTATTCCACAAAACCATACATGAATAGGTAGTTGTGCTTTTTACTTATTTTCATTGGTACTGATTAGCATACTAACACCAAATCTGGATTGCAGAAATATAATATGCACCTACTGCACATGAAGCAAATCTCTGTTCTTTCATTCCTTCGTTTCTTCTCTTGCTAGTCCTGCTACTAGTTTTTTTATATGCAGACAGCCAGTTATTCAAAATACGTCCGTTTTAGAATTCTCTTCAGGGCTGAATCAACTTTCTTGCCATTCTGCCATTCTAACCATTGCATTGTCTTCCGTCAGCACGAAGATTTTTCAACTACCAACTCGCTTTATCAGAGATTTTAAAGGGGATGAGTAGGTAAGCTGAAGTCAACTGCGAAGATGTGTCAGTCCACATTACAGGACAGTCAGCCCGATAATTATATGACGATAAAAAATGCAAGCTTGGAACATGACTGAAGGGAATAGTTTAGAAAAACGAAGCGTCTGGCATAGGAAAAGAGGGAAAAGATGTTGGCTTGAGACAGAAGGCAGCGATGAATAGGTCATCTTCCACGGATCAAAGCAAGTAGTGCACACAGAAGATCTAGCAGATTGATATAACGAGCAGCGCTTCTTTTACACACTTTTTTCTGTCTTCACATTACCTTATTCCCTTAGCAAGTTTCTCTTTCTTTGCATCATTTGTCGAAAGTCGTTTGCAAGTCGGAATGAAATGCCTACTCATTTCGTCAATGAACATAACTTGATATGCTCAAATTATGTGGACTTAAGTTTGGAGATGTTGTCACTCTGTCCAGTCATTTTCTAAAATGCTTATCCAGACCAACTTGTGTAACAATCTAGTGTTATGATAATCCAGATAATTATAGAAGAACAAAAAATCCTGTTGCTGGCATATGCACAAAAATGCTTTTTCATACATATCTGTGTTATATGAATTGAAGGAACATCATTTCATGAATATAAACGTCTATAGTACTTGGATAACAGTTCTAAGTGTACTTCAAAAAGTAGTTGTACCCTTTTGCCCCGTTAATTTTCGCATTTTTCCAGTGAGCACAGGAGTTCCCCAATTCAACAAAGTTAACACAGAGATGCTACTTATTTTTAAGAGTAGGAGCTTAGAATAATAAATGATACAATTTTTTGTCACGGGAAAAATATTGTGATACGAGACACTTGTCCTTCATGTATACAATATTTCTACTGGTAATTCATCAGTAATATGTACATATGAATGTTGTGCACTTATTATTATTACCGAACGAACATGAATGTAAATCCATGACTGATATAGAAAAAAGAGTGATGTTTGTATGTGTGACAAATAGATTTACCATTTTTGATCTAATATGCTTCAGATGAAATGCATGACAAAAAGGATTTTAAGCAAAATATGTAAAAAATGAGAAATTACAAATTATTCGTTTTAACTTTCTGGTTTCCGTGTGAGATCAGACACTTGGATAGCATGACTATAAAATGCACAAGAAATGGTCGGTGAAATGGGCAAAAACAAGAGAACAGTGACATATTTTGAGGAAATTAAAATAAAATGCTTGTGCTAAATGGATAATTGTCATGTTTCTTCTCGAAGTGGTATTTTTGGCAGTGACTTCCGTGTCGGAAAGAGTTTCCATTTAAGACATTTTTGTGCTACGGTGAACAATCCCCATATCCCATGTACAATTTATGAAGATGAGAACGTATGAACATCATATAATTATGGAACATATAATGATGCAATTAACAATAGATCAGATGACAAAAGCAACACATTACCTTGCCTGTTACTTAATAGTAGCCTGCAGCAAGTAGCGTTTGGATCCTCACCTCCGAATCCTAAAATAAAGTAGTCACGAAAAAGTTAACCAAACTTTAATTAATATATAGTTTTAAACAGCGAGGATTTAAATTAAGATTAGAATGGAAAAAAACCCGAGCACTCTTCCACCACCGTCGCCACTCCATTTAAAAAACACAGCAGCAGCGACAAAAAAGAGCCCCATTCCACCACCCCCTCTACCATCAAAAGCCCCCAAAAATGACACAATATCCTACAATTAGACAATTTAACGACGGAATAAATCTCTCACCTTTTCCTTATCAATTTGTCACTTTGACTTGTGCAAATAAAGAAGAACCGGAACAATGAGTTATCCAAAGTCCAACAAATTACTCTGCCTTTTTAATTGATGAGAAGACTGCAAAACCTCAATACTTTAAAAAAAATTACTTACTAAACTAGCACTTTAATTATACTCTCTTCCTCTTCAAAATCACAAGTGGGCTAAACTAAGGTAAATACTCGTTAGTACTTAATTAAGCACGTTGTAAAGAGTGTTAAAAATGGAGCAGACAGAATGGAGACGACGAGTTCACAGAAAAGAGGAGAGAGACGAGGTAGACAAGCTGATCTTCCTCACCTGTCTCACCTGTTAATTGGCTGCTTCACTACTCTCCTTTACAGCTTCTGTAATAGCTGCTCATTGGTGTAGTGTGAGAGGACGGAGGTGTGAGAAAGGGATGGTTTCGCATGAGTAGGGATGTCCTTTGAATAGAATGACTCATCATCATCATTAGGACTTTTAGACTAAAAGTTTTAGTCATGATGGGATTATAGATGCATAATATCCATATTATACTTTAGTTTATCAGTTTCTTCAAAACGTGGCAAGTCAATGACGCATACCTACACATTGTTCAATTCAACGCGAACGGACTTTAATGGTATATGAATAGAAGATTAGGATTATACTTCGGTGGTCTAGATTGTAATTGCCCAATTATAGCGTTAACTTGGATTTGTGTTTTTGTATCAATTCCTCATGTGTCTGTGCTGTTTATTGTTAGGCTAACTTATCATTATTACAACGATGAAGACTCTGTCAATGAGATTTTTGGATATTTTAAAACAAAGTCTCCATTGGCAGGGCTTATTATGGCTTTAATAGGAAGCGTAATGATAAGGATATTTTGGAATACAGTCTCTTACTTTTCATAGGTCGACGAATGAACCTGAAAGGGTCTCCACGAAGATAATGAAACCTGAAAATGCAGTGTGGAATAACTAGGCATCTTAAACTTTAGAGTAAAAAGGACGATATAACATGGTGAGCATAGAATTTTGGTGGTGCAAAAATGTATTACTGAGTCAACTTATTCTCTACTCGTGAGAGAATCAGAGTTTTTTAAATATTTGGCTGACGGAGTGCTAGAATTTTTTATGAATGCTGATCATGTTACGAATTCGGAAATAAATTGTACAGTTTTTTAAAAAATGATCATTGAGTAGATTAAAGCGCGGCCAGCATGCCGTTTTGTCTAAAAAATG
>JAHZMV010002848.1:0-18014 GCA_027743765.1 Coecobrya sp. COE2 | reverse complement strand
CTGTGGTATCCTCTGAGCCAATAGCAACACTTTGAGTTTCCGACAACAGAGCATGGCGTGTATACCACTCCATGCTAAAACTCGTTGCAGTTGGGATCAGGTGATGTTGCAGTTTAGCAGGTTTTCCTTTGTTGATCTCTCCTCTTTAAGATGGAGCTTTCCTCTATGAAATAATGTAATGATGTAACTTGTTTGAAAATCTCATTGTGCAGACGAAGGAAGGCAGATAAGTTTAGAGAAATAAAGTTGGAGCTATTGTGTAAAATATGACTAAATATTTTTATTTAACGTTCATTTTAATTTTCGACGGTATATATTTTCTTTAAAAATCTTCTACGATTGCTTAGACTGACCTTGTAATTTTTTCTGGCTTCAGGATCCAACCATCTGCTAACTCAACACTGGAAGTGGTTTCTGAGCGCTGTTTAAATATCATTCCACTTAATTTTTGTTCCCATCTCATAAACTTCCAAAGAAGTGTTCTGATGAATAAAGTTTGGCCCAGAATTTTTCAAAGCTGTCACATTTGTATCATGCTTATTTCACACTTACAAAAATGAATTTAGGCTTGTTGTTATATAAGTCTTTGCGTCACTGTTTTACGGGATATTGTAGATACAAAACAGTATCTCGGTTACGCTTCTCATTCTGGCAGCATAGCATAGGATCTCTGGCACCTGATGAAAAATTAATTGAGTTATTGCTACTGTAGAAACAAAATATACATTTATATACTCAAGTCATTGCGTAAAATTGGTCGTTGTTTTCTAGGATACCACTGAAGTAATTTTGATAGTTTTTTAAAGGTAGAGCATTGAAGTTAAAGCAATGTATAGAATCGTATTTTACTACACAGCTTGTTCGTACGAAAAAGTTCATAGAGGAATTTCGAATTGTCCATTTACCGATTTTACAAAAATTTACGCTTCTGAATGTCGGCATCCGTCAACAAGGGTTCTAAACAAACTGGGATTATTTGTGAATTTTTTGCTTTAGCATTTTGCAAGCTCTTTCTTTTATTGTTGGTTATGGTTGGTTGTTATCGATGACCTGGATCTACATATGTAGACCTTCATTCTTATATCAGGTAATTTTGAGCGTAAATTACCAATGACGTCAAACATATTAGATAACAGACAATGGAGCTGGTATAATACAAAAAAATGCAATGCGGAAATAAATGACAGCTTGCTATTATTGCTGTTTTATTATGCCTTCATACAAATCATGTAGAAAGTAAATCATCCAATACAAATAGTCGCCAACCTTCAAACTTGATGAAACATAAACTTACTTAAATCAAGTTACGTCAGCGACAAAGTAAAATGGCTCGCATTCTTCAAAAAGGAATAACATTCGTAATTTGTGCCATTTTTACATTTATGTCATTACTACAGGCAAAAGTGTACGACATTGGAGAAGGTTGGAAAATAAACGTTTTAATACTCTCATTGCCAAAACAGCCTGATATTTCATAAACAATTTTTTCCAGAACCTGCGTCTTGCCCTGCGATATCTGAACTTCCTCCTCCATTTGAAGGATGGGAATACCTGACATGTAAAGCGGATAATTGGATGTGGGCATCCTTGAATGCTGTGAGTTAAAAATGTATAAAAATAATCGAGGATATTCTCCAAATATTTTCAACAAAGTTAACAACGAATTATTCTTTAGGGAACCCACGATGACCTTGAGTTGGCATGCGAAGACCGTGATGATCAATTGGAGGATCATCCGACCTACGGCGGAAAAGGACTTTACTATGTAATCAATCGCCAGTTTTTACACTTTGTGCATTTCCCAAACAGCAGGTATCAACTGGTAACTGAAGCTCTGAAAAAATTAACCCCAAAGAGAACATTTTGGTATTTCAACGTGAAATCTATGCTACGAGAGAGTTGTGATGAACCGGATTGCCATAGTTGCTTTACTGTTGGCTGGTCAGAAGAAAAGAATGATTTCAAGGAACCAGTGGAAACTGATTGCAAGGAGAAACACTATGCTCTTTGTTTTGGCGTTTTTAATGAAGGAATGGATTGACGAGTCTAGATAGATGGAGATGCTTAGATTCATATACAAAACTTATCATAATTTACATCAATGGTTTGAAAATATGGTTTGTGCAAGTAGATATATAAATAAATGGTACAGATATTGAGCAGATTACAATTTCTTATTATTTATTTATTTATTGCCGTATATTTTATTTTTTGTTCCCTTTACCCTTATTCTGACTGACCTTTGGATTGTTATTTTCGTCATTGTCCATTAATCTGTTAATCCACCACTCCAAATTGTTGTTCTGAAACGCCTCCTTAATGTCGTCCCTTTTAATGACCTCTGCATACTCTTTCTCAGCAGCGTGCCGATCAATTGGGATTTTTAGTTGGGGCGGAATAGGATGACCTTGCTGCCTGTTCTGATCTCGGTAATTTTTGCGTTGCTCTCGGTCTTGTAGAAGCTGTTCACGTTGGTGTCGTTCTTGTTCTTGATGTGCAGCTGCATCTGCCTGAACAATGATGACGTATTGTTTATCCTTTTCCGACCATACCTTTCCAGCCATCTTTTCATTCTTCCCCACAGTTCGTATCATAAGATTTGCGTCTTGGACAATTTTTGGAATTTTGCTGGAAAATGTGTAGCCATAATCAAATCCCTTACCTCCTCCATGTCCATCTTCCCCCATATCTCCTTCCCCACCCAATTTTCCATCTTCACCTTTGACTAGCTCCGGTTTGGGGGAAGCATGGTTTCCCTTCTTTTTCCCCAATTTAGCCGCCTCTACAGTTCCTGCAAGACCTCCTTGACCGTTGGCCCCTCCCAGTCCCCCTAATCCCCCTAGGGTGCCTGGACTCCCAACAGCACCCCTGAAAAGAATCAGCGCTTCATGACTCCTAAACGTTTTTGTAAATATTAAATTATAGTGGATATTGTGTCTAGTGATGCCCTCCAGGAAGCAGGTTTTCAATGAAGCTAGCAGTTTTAAATTCAGCTGCCCTATGCCGTCCTTCCTTTCCAAGAGATTGGCTGGAACCGATCCCAAAAAGTTTTTCGTCTCAGTGTTCAAGTATGCCGCAACAAGTGTCAAATTTACGCTATTGGCTTGCTGTATCTGAGGAAAGCACTGAAGATTTCCAGACTTGGAGAATTGCTGCATAAAATTAGAAAAGTCCAAGAATCCACCCGTGTGCCCGTCCATTCCGTCAGCACCATCTCCGCCATTTTGCCCATCCTGTCCCCTTCCTCCATTGCTTTTGATTGTTAAGAAGTGTACATTTTCAAACTTCTGGGCAAGGAACAAAGCGTGACCTCCGCTTTCTCCTGGTTCACCAGGCTGACCTGACTCTCCATCTGGATATTCGCCATTTCGTCCAGATTTCGCTTTTTCGGGAAAGTTATTGTTACCCGGGTTACCGCTTAAGTCCCACCTCAGCTCGGATTGTAACGGAATGCATTCAATTTTCTTGGCCATGACCAGCACGCTAACCCCGTGCCATTTCTCTTGCTCCAGACAATGATCAATGTAGACCACCTCCTCGGCAACGAGATGGACTTGATCAATATTCTCCCCGAGAAATTTTTCTATTTCGGTCACGCAGTTAGAAAGCACGACAACGGTACCGCAGACTTGCAGTATTTTGGCCCCACCCATTGTATCAAGGCTGATGCTTGCTGGCTTGCTCCATTTTTTTGGCAACCCAGTTGTCTTCAGTAGGTAATCACAATAATCTTTAGCAATTTTTGAGTGTTTCGGTTTTTTCTTGGTGCGTTCTTCATCCGATGAACTGCTGTGGTTGCTACTTTCCGTTTCCTCCTCATCACTGGTGTCAGACTTATCCGAACTCTCCTTTCTTGAAAAACTGCTTTCTCCTCCGCCTTTGCCTCCATTCTTTTTCTGCTTCGGAAAGCTGAGTTGTATTGATTTTTCTCGTTTCAGTAAGTCCTTCGCCTCACTTAATGCAACCTTTAAAGTTTCTTTTGATGCGCAAAAAGCAGGTACTTTTCCTTCTACGTGGGTTCTTATTTGCTGGGGTAAATTTTTTGGGATTCGATGCCCCATTAAATTTAGCTCGTCTTGCAGGTCACGTGGAAGCTCTGTTGCAGTAGTAGCAGTTTTCAAGTTTGCCAGTAAATCTTTTAGTTCGTCGTATGATAGTCTGTCCAAGTAAATGTCTAAACCCTCCTGCAACTTCTCTAAAGTTAACAGCGGTTTTGATGCCATGTTAAAGTAGATGAACAGCAAAAAATAATCCGTCCGATTTTGTCAAATGTCGTTATAAATGTGATATGATGAAAAGCGAAATTTTGAAGAGAAGGGCAAGCATGATTCATGTTAACCAAAATCTCAAGTGGAATACCAAAATGATTGCGTGATAAAGTAAGCATGGATTTATTGCATGATTAATTTTCAAGTGGATTCCATTGACAAATATTTATAAATTGAATCATAAAACTATATAATCTACCATAAATACATAACTGACTGAAGCAATAAGCGTAATAATAATTGCGACTACCTTATTATTTTAAAATCAAATTCCAAAACTTTTTGATGAAGAAAATTAGAATGACTCATATATATGCATAAGCTTACTAAATATGTTGAAATGATAATCCCATTTTTTTCAATGTTCTCATTTCCCTTTTTTTAAATATGTTCAATTTATCAAAAACTGATTTAACACTAAATTAAGTTTCATGCAAGCAAAAGTGGCAAAACCAGAATTTAGTGCCAGCAAAACAATCAATACCTTTACCTTTTTATATTTCTGCGTCCTCCAGCACCTTGTCGATCAAATTCTTGGCCTTCTTGTAAGACTTAATAAGAGCTGTCAGCTCCTTTTTACGTTCGATCGGATTCACGGTCGACTTCAGAATGGTTTTTGGCCTATCATTTGAAATTGATTCTCCGTTCTATGACAGAAAAATAGGCTTTTTGTTTTACAAATGACTTTATATACTGAAATTTACCCTTGTCTTTGCAACAAGTATAACACAATAATTTACCATGTGTTCCGACAATTCCTCTGAAACGGCATAAACCAATTGGTAAGTGATTCCTTTCGCGACATGCTCTCGGATGCTATCTTTTGCTATTTGAAAGTAGTTACTAACATCTACCCTAATCTGATGTCTCTTCTGTATAGCATTGGAATACCTGAATTTGCCAACAAATTGCTTATCTCCGTCCTGGCTGTTTTCGCTGTCACTGCCTTCACCTTCGCCTTCATTGCGCGTTGAGTCAGATAAATCTTCATACTCGTCTTCATCCTCACAGTAGTCATAGTAGTCGGCCTTTTCTGTTCGTCCTTTAGAGATCGGGCCATTATTATTGTATAGATCCTCCGCTATATCTTCAAGGTCAGCGTTGTGTCGAAATTTTCCTTTTATGGTTGCCGCAAATGATGCCTCCGCTGCAAGAAAATATTTGAGATATTCTTCGCATTTCATGAAACGATAGTCTATCAGCGCTTTTGCAGTCTCCTCAATAAACTCTATAATTTTTTCGTGCTCTTCTGTTGCCGGCTGATCTAAACATTTTCTAATTGCATTCCTCATGATTTTAGCGACAGCGTCAGCACATTCCAATGTCAGTGGTTCTAATCTGCTTATCACAGATTTGGCCAGTTCTTGGAATGCGTCCTACAATTTGTAATAAAATTTCAAATTTGGGTTAAAATATTTACTATGCAAGGAAAATTCTAACGTGAGAATTTGTGTTACCACATACGTCAGGCGAATCTTGTCTGGAGTGGAGTGCCATCGAGTTACTTATCAAATTGTCAATTTGCTCATCAGTAGCAATGTTGCTGGCATCAATGCTGTCCATCTTTTTCTTCAACTTGTCATCAAATATCATCCTGATCATAGCATGCGTACTTAAAGAATCCATCCCTACGTTTCTATGCTGACCATCAATTTGTGCACGATATTTGTCTACAAATTTGTTAACCTGTCTGGTTAGGAACTTGCTCTGTTCAACATTTTGTTTCTCAACGTCACCTAGTGCTTCTCTTTCTTTCTTGCATTCTTCAATCAACTTCTGAATTACCTTTTTCGTTTTTGGTAAAGTCTCTAAAATGCTATTCATGAGAAGGTCGCTTACCCTATTGATCAAATAGGGGGTGCCATTTTTAGAAGCCAAATCTGGGAATTTTTCATTAAAAACTCTCTTTTCATGTTTTATGCAATCTGGAAGACTCATGCCTGTCCTAATTTGCATTAGGGAGCGATTAACAACACCGATAATCCCCAAAGCTATTTGAATCTTTCGACCTTTCAATACTTCTGCTGTTTGAAATTCGTGACCTTGTTCGACCAAGTCTAGTTTTGTAAGTACTCCCAATGTTCTTTTGCCACCTTTATCAATGTCAAGAGCCATACTAATGGATTTGGAGTTCGCTATGTCATTGGTAGCAGCTGAAATAGCTAGGATGATGGAATTTTCATCGTTAATGTATTCGTACACAAGGTCGTTAATTTTCTCGACAAGGTTAGCCGGTTGACCTGCAACAGGTGTCTGTGAAATAGAATTATATATTAGCCGTTGTATTTATTTTACTAGAAATTCGTTTATAAACGGTTATTATTATTTTACCTCAACCAACCCAGGTAAGTCGACCAATGTAAGATTAGCCACGTCAGGTGAATACAGCTTTAGTGTAATGGGTATCGGAGAAACTACCATACCGGCATCATCAATTTCAAGATTCTTGCTTTCAATCTCATTCCTTACTTGGCCCATATCGAAATATTTTTGCCCTGGCTTGTGCAAAAATTCAACCCACTTTTTACCATCTAGAAACAAAATATTCGGTTACAATATGAAAGTACATTACTTCAATACATTTATTCAATTTGCTGAAAATTCAACATGTTTTTTTTTACTTTCCGACTTGACCAGTTGCAAAACAATGGGACATCTCGTTTGAATATCCGCTCCTCTTGGAAGAAACTGTTCCCCAGTAATGTTCTCCAGAACTGAAGTTTTTCCAGCACTCTGAACAGCATAGATTTTCAAATTACATGGTTCCATGTATTTATAATAAAAACCATTTTTTCTGTTGGTTATTCATGTGTAATTACCTGAGAACCGCAAACAACAATTCGTGGAAGAGACAAATTGTCATCCTGTAGCTTTAACTGATGAAAGGTATCATAAAGCTTATTCATTGTTCTCATGACAGCTTTGAGTTTCCTGTCTGCACCTTCATCTTTCTTCGTTGATTCATTGTCTTCAATATCCTCGGGTAGATCTCCAAAATTTTGCCTTGGCGTTTGCTGCTGTTGTTCACTATAGTTTTGCCCTTGATTTTGCTGGTTCCATGGATCCTGATTATCATGGTTTTGGTAATTGTATTGATTTGGGTCGTACTGTTGTTGAAAATTTTGACCGTCGTAATTGGGATCATAGTATTGACCATTTTCATCCTGTTTAAGTTTTAATAAAATGGCATTAAAACTTTGCTAGACGTTTACTTATAGAGATATTTTGTAACAAACTTACGAAATTTTGGTCCCCGTATGCATTTTGGTAGCCGTTGTTTTCATCATAGGGAGACTGATTATCGTATGTATACTGGTCTTGATATTGGTCACCTTCAGGATAGAAATCCATTTTTGATCAAAATACAATTTTTTTTTGTTTTCACAATTTCGAAACTAGAAAATTTGCAATGTAAATTTTTGCTTCCTCTCACAACAAAATTCTCAATTGCATTAGTAATTCAGCTTACCTCAGTAATTTTATGAATAACTGTTGAGCAATCTCAAGTAGTGTGTTGTTCACAGCCGGCTCTTCAGAATTCAATTTGAGTGCCAATTAGTCTGAGGATTGTAGAATTATTATATGATGTGACTTGATTGATTGATACTTTGCTGTATTACAACGTTTTCCGTGTGAAATGACTTGTCATTATGTATGTCGTCGTGTATCACATGAAATATCATGCCATTACATCATATTTGTGCAAAGTTGTGTGATGTTAATTATATAACTATTGTTAGCGAGAGAACAATATAAAAAGCTTCCTTGCTAATGATTTGGTATGATATTGTTCACTACCTACACTCATACATCAGTTAGATTACAATGTACAAAATGTTTAATTTTTCCTTCGATTGATAAATGCAACAACTAATTAGATTAATTAAAGAGTGTAACCCATAGACTGGAAAAGTAAATTGTTCATTAGAAAATTCATTCATTCAAATTTAGACTTTTGACCTTGATTTTTTAAACACATTTAACATTAACCTGGAATATATTTTTCGTCTTCGTCAAATTTATTGAGATACCATTGATGTGGTTTGTATTAAGTTTTATGGCCACAAGATAGAATAATTTTTTTATATATTACGCACGGTCCACCTCAGTATTTACCAAAAACCAATTCCTTCAGGTGAATCAATTGTATTGATTTAAGTTTGTCATATTTGACATGTGTACCTTGCATTCATTACTTACGTTGACAATGTACACTGAAAAACATAAATCACTTATCAATCAATCAATATTTGCATTGCTTTTACCTGGTTTTCAATGGTCTAGTTTGAGGAATCATATTCATCAAATCATATATTTGTAGATATTGAGCTATATTAAAAGAGATACATGTTTTAAGTCAATAAGCCACATTGGCAAGAGTTTACGCAATATACTTTAACACAAGTTTTATGTAGTGATGATTTCAATCATTTCAAAATGTAAACCAGACAGATTTTGCAATAACAGGATGTGACGTCCCTATCATTAGCAAATATATTGACTCAAGAGAACCGACAAGATCATTATATAATGTAGCTTATTGATTACGAAATGATGATCAAATGTGCTGACCATATGCCCTTGACCAGATTTTTAGTCATGCAATGTAATTCATTTTGTAAAATAAAATAATCCTCTGTTGTATAAAATTAATATAGAATAAGTAAACGTTCGTCATTTGTCAACAACAGGATGTGAAGGATTGACGAGTGCACAAATAATGGACATTGATTTAATTTCATGCACCGTATCTAAATAATGACTTACAAAACTACCAAAAAACCTTGGACTTTATTCTTTTTTTAAAAATATTTGCGATAATTATGTTTTTCTGTGACATTCCAATTATTTTGTTGCATCATATAAATGATCGCATTCCGAAATGGAGTTAAGGCGATTTATTCACAGTATCTAGTTAATTGTCCTACTTTGGGTTGTCGTACACAAGTGTCTACTCATTAACCTATTGTAATAAAACCAGGTCATGAGTGTATCACGCCATCGACTTCAAATCACGTAGGTCTCATCTATTGTCTTTACTCTACTGTAGAAAGTGGACCAATTGCCGATCATGGTTCAACATGTTGGGTAATATTCAGCAGAATAATCCAGAGATTCCAGAAAAAGTAAGGAATGTGAAGGAGTCCAAGGTTTTAAAAAGTCCAAATTCATACTCATGATTCACTGTCCATGAGTTACTAAAATTAACTTGTCGGTTAACTTTTTCTGAATGTCATTCAATACAATTCATCATTTATGCACAAGTATTTTCTGTTGTGACAATTAAAATGATTGCATTAGTTTTATCAATAATGTAACACTTACAATGGTGATATTTGCAAGAAAGTGATTATGATTGATCATTGATCATACAATGAGCGGCCATAAAATTACTTGGCAATACGTAAAGCACTTGATGTTTCACGATCGTTTGATATACCATACAAAAATTATGCCTTACATGATGGCTCTGAAACGATGAGGAAATAAAACCCTTTATGATGCAACTTTAGACAAAGGAAATCATTTTAAATCATTATAAGATATTTTGGTGACACGAGCGTATAAATTTCCCATAACCATAAACTAATTCACCGATAGTAATTACTGCAAACAGTTATTGGAGATATTATTTATCATGATATAACCTGATCAGTTTAATGTTAGTTCTAATATAGAATCAATAAGAAACCGAACTATTTAATTTCTTATTGGTTTCGGTTCGATCTGTTCTTGGGATTAAAAACCCTGACGCCCTTAGCATTAGATCTGGACGAATGCAACTCTGTATTTAAATACATATATGCATCTTAAATATCAATTATGGTTAATCTCAGATCTTTATTGTGGAAGTATCTACTCGTAGATAATCTTGCTTCATATCTTAATACTATTTTCGAATATAAAGGGAAAACCGTATCGCTAATAGTCTATCATATTTTAGGCTTGTAAAAGCAATAATTTAAAGGAAGAAATGTTGAAAGTTTTAATTTAGAAATCCAAAGTTTGATGCATATATTCTAGATTCCGATCTAGGGAGGATTAAATTTATTATCAAGCCAAGGTTTGAAACTAAAAACCTACAGATTAGTTTTGCCTTGGAATGTGTACGAAGTTGCTGACCAAGATGATTTAAATGTTATTGTTATATTTGGACATAATCAGACTAACACGTTTTTGCTTCGACATATTAAGCATATATTAATATTTGCAATGTGATCATGAAAATTAGCCCCTATCAGATAAACATATGTATATATTTCTAACTCCATTATAAAAACCTATGGAAGAAAAAATTAGTCTTCTAAAGGGTTCATTTCATAATATGGGGCGGAGTGAGGCCTCTATGCTGATTAATTCTTCATCAGCCTTTCAGCATTTTAGTATATTTCTATACTAAAATTCTATATTTCTATATATTAACTAAATTTCCTTCAACATTAAGTTCTATCTTTATCAGTAATTAGATTTTTGTATTAGATCATCGTCAAATGACCATGACAATATAGTAAAATAAATATTCGCCAGACTAAAACAGTTTCATATTTCCGATCTAGATCCACGAGCAAGTACTATAAATAATTCAGCTTTCTGTTTTCATCAATGAGCAACTATATTAAAGAGGATCTAAAATATATTTGCTTTCGGTAATCAATGTTTTCAGCTAAGATTTTTGTTACCTCTAACCACTACAAATTTTCAAAATTCGTACATGATAATATTTTTTAGAATAAAATGTCATTGTATCCAAATAGAACAACCCTTCTTGGGGTGTACTAGTAGCATATACCCACAGTACTTATCTTGTATTTTATGCTTTTGGTGATAAACATGATATCATAAAGACCCAACAAACCTGAATTTCAGTCACAAATCCTGCCATAAAACAAATGCATTACTGCGCAGTATCATCAATCCCAATGACGCTCTTCAGCTGTCATTCAAGTTGACAAGTGGATGATGATATTGTGATAATAATACATTGCTAAACAAAATTTGATTTTTGTAATCATCAATCAATCCTATGACAGAATAAAATAATTACGGTATTTGGGCACAAGTTCACTACTCAAACAAATAAGAGCACTTACCATTTGACTTTGATTAATCCCAGGGTGACATGAAAATATCTCCATATTGCAATAAGGGCAAACAAAATTACTTTAACCGCAGTAAAACTAAAGTGAGTTGAATGGGTAGGTAACGTTAATGAATTTATTTGTTTATACACTTCATTATTTGTAGTAACCTGGTCCTGCCATAAGCTACAAATAGGAGAGTTTACATTTCAAATCATTAGAAATTAATGGCTGTTAACAAATCCGTTTGCAATAGCTAGATATTAATATATAAATATTAGATTAGTCGATTGAAGTACAATTTTTTCTTATAGAGCGAAGCGTGTCCACACCAAATCTAACTGAAATAAATGGGCAGAGACCACTGGCGAGAAGAGGCTCACTCCTAGGGCAGCTATCATTANCTGGCGAGAAGAGGCTCACTCCTAGGGCAGCTATCATTAGGAGTTAATAAACTTACCCCCATTACCTCCTGTCTCGATCTTCCAATTATTCGCTCGTCTCAATTACGGTTACCATATATTGAAGAAAACATAGTGGACAATGACGAGGTCAACATTTCATTAAAAGGTAAGAAATGCATTACAAATCATTGATGTTAAATATCAACAGTCACAATTTAACAATATGGCAAAATGCTTAATCTCCCGTCGGTGGTATGGTCTCTCCATTTCATATTTCCCCGCAAGTTTCGTTTCTTCCGACCATTTCCTTTAAGTTGGCCATATGTTCTCTCTCCTTTCATCTAGCAAATTGCTAGGGTTAACATGAACCATAAATATACATTTCTGAAAGACAAGATATTACCTATCGTCGCTTATGTAAGGTCTCACCATGGAATATGTAAACGTTAATAGGACATATTTTGGCCCAAATTAGATTTATAGTAAGTTCAACAACTCACTTTCTCAGAAACTAAATGAACTATGCATATATACGAAATATATAATTTCGCACACATAAAATTATTGATTCCGTTTCCAATCCAATTATTGATTCCGTCGAAATGTTATGAATTTTTTTATGATTATCACGATTTGTTGAGGTACTTTCTTGAAATGGTCATCTGATGGAACTTTCTAGTCCCCCATGAGAAACTACCGTAGCATCACTTTCCTGGGGATAAAAATGACATCAAGGTTTTCAAATGACACGGTGAGATATAGCATTTAGTTTGCTTGGGCTGACCGTATTGATATTCAACAAGTTTATTATGATTTAATCAGTATGATAAATCATCGTAACATGGTTAATTTAGTAAACAAGTTAAGTTGGCGGTGCTTTTGACATTCACTATTGATTGCTATAAATTCACTATTTCATTTTTAAACATTTCATATTGAAAAAAATCCGTCTGGGGGTAACATGATACCGACGTAATGTTCAAGCTGTACTAGGTGCCAAAATGCAACCCAATGTTAAAACTGGTCCACAGGGTTTGCTATGACTCATACAATTACTAGTGTGAACTGTAGAAGAAGTTTCAGTTTTAGATGCGAAAATTAGAACAATTTTATAGTATTAAATCGTGACATGTAATAAGTTTTCAAATTCGATTTCTGGATCTCTTTATGAAAATCGCAGTACTTATATATTTACCTGTCGTTTGATTCTATTTTGGACAATTAAGGCTTCTACACAATGCGTTTTGGTGTAAGGTTCTGGTTTGGTAATTATATGAGCCACGGCATTATTATGCACATTAACATGAATCCAGATCTAATACAAATTCTCATTAATTCTTGACTAACACAGCCAGACAAACAATCAGAGTAATCATTATTCCATAAGTTCAAGACAGGTATTATTCCTAGAGTAATGATTAATCATAAATTCAAAAATCTGATTTTTGAAATCTATAAATTTTACACATGGCAAATCGCATTAATAAATTACGTATAATAGTCACCGCAAGATCTAGACTGAAAGGAATTAGGTTGGTATTAAAACATTATTACTACTCCCTAAAAGCAAATATATTGCTTATTGGTAAATGTAACCAAAATATACACGTAACGAATTTCTAATATCAACGTAATCAGCTTTCGAAAACATAGTGAAAATGGTTCAGAAATACGGATAGAAGGTGCCAATACTGATAATAATTTTGTTTGTATCTTTCTATTGATGTGATAAAGAGTATACTCTTATATTTTTGTATAATACTATAAAAGCAGCATTTATATTGTATAACCCTTCATAATGTCAGTTAAAACTGTAGCCCTCAAATATTCATATGACATATTACACATATCGTCAAATTCATTTTAAGGGTTTTAGACTTGAATCGTAGGGAAGGAAAAATTGGGACGAAATGTAATGTTATACTAATTAATTTCCAATACCATTATCAGCAAATTAAAATACATGTGATCTCAATTGAACCAAAATTTGTTATGGTGTCATTGAAGATTCATTTTTTTGGGTTTGGGCATGATCTGTGAATATCAAAATATGATCAATGACATGCATTTCCTTCGTAGTACACATTAAAACATTAAACATTTAAACAGAGCTTCATCTTGAACTTCACTTACCTGATATTTTATACTCTACCCAACCCTCGTTACTACCGTTAAAATTCACACGGCTATAACTCCAAAAGGCGGCGGAGTCCGGACATGCTTTATGTTAATGTTAGTGTCAGTCATACATATTCACGGGACCCATCATCATTTTTGTAAGAACAAAGGCCAAGAAAAAGACTTATTATATGACTATTGATTCAATCGATATCTTTCCGAATATTATAGCGTCAAATATTGAATCAGATCAAGACCAACTGAATGATATTCCACTTAGGACAACACACTGTGAGAATGCAACTGAGCATTCCATAACGGAACAAGAGAAAAATAAATCATCCCTAAATGTGACTTATGCTGAACCCACCCCATTAATTCGAAATCAGTATATATCAGATCCGACGAATATAATTTCAACTGAGGAAATACAAAAATCATCTCAGAAATCATCAACAGTGGTTGAACGATCACAAATAAGGAACTACAAAACCATAGAGGCTGATTTAGATACATCAGAAAAAGTAATAAAAATTGAACCAAACTTGCAAAATTCCGACAAAATATTTTTTGCTCAACCTGAGTTGGGAAAATCGGCCCACGAACAATCACTCGATCAGCAGCTTCAAACCCGAAATGGGGAGATATTTATAAATTACGCTCCTCTGAATTTAGACAATCTAACAAACTCAGAACCTGAGTTAGCATATTCTGCTGCAGTACAGATTCCTCCAATTGACTCGGCCGATTCCGTGAATAAGTTAGCCACTGAGCCTGATCAAACTTATTCAAAAAAGGAATCTAACAATCAACCAGGGATTTGTCCAACAAATGAAACTGTACCATTAACATCAACGAATATTTTTCCAGAATTCCCTAAGACGCAAGAACCAGCATCAATTAAGTCTTGCCTATACACTACATTTCAGTTCCAACTCACAGACCCACGAATAATTACTTCTGACGAGTTTTTCATAAATGAAATTCATTCCCACCCAGAAGTAACAATCCCAGCTGTTGAAGTGGACTCTTTGAATTTAGAGCAGATCTCTATTACTGGAGGATCCGAGTCCAATAGTGCAGACGAGATAAAATCAATTGAACCTATATTATTGACATCAGAGGAGCTACCAACCTCTAAATCCAAGTCCACTGATACAATAGAATTACTAACAATTAAATCTGAGCCCCAGACTGCTCCTGAGTTACACATATCTGACTTACCTTCTACACACGAAGAGCAACCGATAACCGTTCTTGAGGTTCAGTCAGATGAGACGCCCATTACCACAATAGACTTAGAGGATGGCGACCAACCGTTCATCGTAGATCAGTTTTCAGAAGAGGAACAAGCTACAAAATCTGATTCAGTGACAACTCCACAATTGATAATCACTGAACCTGTCTCATCTGAGACACCGCTTAAAGAGCCTGATTCAAATATTTCGATCCGGCCGCCAATTACCGAATCTACCAATGACTATCTATCCACAAATTTAGAAGGGCCAATATCTATTACGTCTGAGCCAGACGATTCTGAAAAGCACCTAGTTGATTCCGAATTGCGGGATTCAGCAGAACCCAGCGTAAGCACATCAACCACCTTAGAAAACGAAGGGATTACTGAAATAGGGTTAGGAATATTAGGTAAGTTAATTGCAACAGTTGGGCCAGTATCCTCAGACAACGCTAAGTCTGCTGATGGTGAGCTAGACACCACCAAGGATTTTCAAATTACTGAATTTGAATCATTAGCAATAGATGAAACACCACCAATAATCAACTCAGCGTCAGAACTTTTTGAACGGGATTCAATAACAGATTCTCAGTCAGAACCGTCAGAAAGTGATCACGAATTAAGAATTTCGGAGATAACCCCAATTGAATGCAGTTTGACTAATACATCAAATCAATCCAATACTTTCAGTAGCAAAATCGACTTAAACTTACCTGATAACGAAAGTTCCGCCCAACGTCAGAATTTAACTGCTGGTGAATTCAAGCTAGATTTTGGGTTGCCGACAAGCCTGGCACAAACCAACTCGCCGCTTGCAATTTCGAATCCATTAACACTATTCAACCCCATTACCAACGGCATTCCAATAGGATATGAATTTAGTTCCACGACTGAAAAACCATTTGAATTAGCTAATTGCCGAGCACCAATAGAGCGGGAAAATATTGCGAATAGGTCAGCAGTCTCTGATAAGTTTCAAAACATAACTCCGACTTCCCAGTCATCTATAAATAAATACAGTGAAAAGGATCACTCAAGTTTGACCAAAAAATCATCAATCCAAAATCCTGCTAAACAAATACCTCCCTTGAAAAACACGTTAACATTAGGACAGACTTTTGAATTGGAACAAATTCATTACCCTCAAGCCGAGCCGTATCGTCGTAAGTAAAATATTTGGTATATTATCTAGATATATATTTATACTATAACCGTTATTAAGGTGTGAATAATCGCATATATTGCAGCACCCCTGAAAAGAAAGCAGTCGGGAAAACTTAACAAATTTGAAAGGTACCGAAGACAAGAGCAACAAAGGACAGAGATGGCATCATCACAGCCACCTACGCCAGTTCCACGAACTACGCAAAACAATAATACTGGCACATACGGACCTTATAGCCCATCAATGGGCCAAAGGTTACCCAATCAGCCAATGCAAGGAGTTTCCTCTAATGCTCCTACTAATATGCAAAATCATAGGAATCAACATAATGTATTCCAGCAAAATACGCCAGGAAACCCACTGGCCCAAAATCGCCAGCCAAGGCCAACTCAACCATCTGTTCAACGTTCGCAACCATCAAACCCTTCACAACTACCATTTAGACCGCAAACAGGAGGACCTATTGGTCAACGCCCTCCAAATAATCAGATTGCGTCTCAATTTCAACAAAACCAAGATGGAAGTTTTGCACCATCCGGTTCACCTGGTTTTTCTAATCATCCTCCAGGAAGAGGCGTCCAGAATCGACCTCCCTTGAACGCCAGTCAGAATCGCCCTAATGCTACCTTCCAGCCTCGACCACCACAACCAAGTAGAACAACAATGAATCGTCCCCAAGCTCCATTCAATAATCCACGTCCAGGGGGAAACATTCCAAACTTCCCTCCTTCTCAGCAACATCAACTTCGACCGCCGGGACCGCAAGTTCAATCGCAACAAGGAAGACTACCCGTAACACCACATTCATCGTCCTCTCTTGGTAATATAAACTCAAATGGTTCCAACGGTCAAGTAGCACCTAATCGTCCTAAACCACCCACTGATCCCAAGCCAAGCAAATGGAAGGAAGTAATGAACATCATGACCAGACTTAATGGGATTTTCCAACCAAATAAATTGGAAGGTTATAATGACTTAAAGCTACCTCCAATTGTTGTTTGTGGAGCTCAGGTAATATAAACAGGAAATATTAAATATTATTTCATAATATTGTAAATGTACATGCCGGCCTAAGTAAAATCAAGTATGTTTGCTACGTTTACCATCTAAACAAATTTTAAAAATTCTACGAATTGTTAGGGCTCAGGAAAAACATCCGTCCTGGAGAGAATTTTGGGCCTGGAGCTTCAAGTAAAAGGGAGTAAGTCTAGGACACTTTGTCCCATTGAAATTCAGCTAATATGTACCGACCGTAAGTACAAACTGAAAACATGAAATCCTCTCTTCGTAAATGAACAGTTGTATTAGGAATTTGGTTTATCCTAACGTTTATATTTATCATTGCTAATGAGTAGGAAATGAAAAATGGGCAGCGTTTTCACATCTTGGATACAAGCCAACCAAGATTGAGAACGTAAGAAATGTGCTTGACGAAATCAGTGGAAACATTATGCAATCTAACGAGTATGTTTCTGAAAATCCCATTATTTTGAAAATATATTCACCGGATATAGCACCCATAACGCTGGTGGATCTACCTGGCTTGATTGAGGTTAAATTGTGTGGTTCATGATAATATTATAACTTGAGAGCACATAAATTAAAAGACATATTTACATATAACTTTCAGCATGGGGGTCAGCAATATGAAGGCGATGAAAAGGAACGAATTTACAAGCTTGTTCAGCAATACATTTCCAATCCGCAGGCGATTATTTTGTTCGTGGCTTCAGCCACATCAAC
>JAHZMV010002847.1:0-11353 GCA_027743765.1 Coecobrya sp. COE2 | reverse complement strand
ATGGAATAAATGTGTAAGATTGAGGTGAAATGCTACAGAAAAATTTAGAAATTCTGTACAAGAGTTCAAAAGTTATTAGCCGACAAACTTCTGTCATTATACATTGAACGCCCTTCGTATCATGTTCATATTTTGATGTAGTCTATGGCAGTAATATAAATTTTTGACTGCATAAATATTTTCAATAACCTGATATATGGCAATTTGCCTCCTCTTTATAAGCCTTTTTGAAGTAGTCGATCTGCAAACTGACAGAACAAATTATACCCAATAAGCACAAATGAATATTATGCACATGAAGAATGATAGGTAGTACTAAAAAATATTTAGCAGTAAATATATGCATAGGATATATATGTAGAATTATTAAATGGTACGCAAATGCACATATAAAAGCAATATCGAAAACGAACATAAACCATTTCCAGTAAACGTAAACTTTCCTAGGTACTTTTTTGAAGCATAAATTCATTGACTCAAAAAGATTAAAATAATAGACATCTATTATATACATAAAATGATTTAAATGTACAGGAAATGTGAATAAAATTTTGATGCAAAATGTATGAAGTGTTGTTGATAGTTGAATGTCTACCTGTGTATTTTACTTCAAAAAACTGAACTCTGTTGTACTGTGAATGGTCAACACAATACATACATACCTAGGAACTTACTTAGAAGGAGCATCTGCTAATTATTGGAGGATATATTTTAGGTTACTAACTTCACGATCTTCCATGTAAGGGTCGGAGAGACTACGCCTGAAAACTTCAACCTGAGAAATGAGCTTTGCGGAGCGGGGGAAGCTACTCCACCGCTCGGAGCAGCGTAGTGTAGTGCAGATTACCTGTCTTGGTTTACAATTTACGCATTTGCCCAACATGAGTGAAGCGAATTAGGAAACTGCGACAGTTAGTCAAAAATCGGTTAATTGCATAAAAATCAGCATTTGTTTTTATCTACTCTAGCCTATTTTCATAAGGTTTTGTCGCATCCGATCCATTAAAATTATCGGTAATTTATCAGCAGTCCTACTTTCTGAAGTTCTGCACTGTTACAGTCCAGCCACCGGTGCTCAAGCTGTATAGCCATCTGTAGTTGTCTTATTCAGTTTTTTTGGCTGAATAAGCAGGGGAGATGGTCACCGGTTATATGTTACATCGTGCTAACTTGGTGGGAAAGGCTCAAAAACTTCGGCGGCGGTCAAACATTTTGCTTCATTCCTGCTGTCTGGCTATAGATTGTAACGACCCATTTCAAACGGTTCAAATAGGTAACCGGAGATTTGGGGGTTAAAAGTAGCATGTTTACTGCATTTGACCTCTAATTGACCTTGAAGTCATGATGGGTCAATTGAGTTAGTGGAGGCCAAATATCCCTGAATATCAAGTTTCAGCTCAAAAGAACACTTGTAAACATTTGATCTCTGTTTGACCTTGAGGTCAAGAAAGGTGAAATTAGTTTTTCATGATTAAATGCTCGTATACACTACATATAAGCTGAAAAATAACTTTTTTAAATTTACTCCTGCCGTTGACCTGAGGTGAAGAGGTCAAAATCATTATGTCTATATTCGAGCCAGACATTTTGTCTACCGATCGATGAAAACCGTTTTCGAATATCTCTAACGGTGTTTGAATTATCGGGGTGACAGCCGGCCAGACATCGCCCACCAATCTCATAAGGTATCCGGAGTATTTACCTCCGGCTACCTAATAATAATGAACTTAGCATTATCAATTTTTTACTAATTGACTAATGTAAAACTGGTAAAAAATTGACCAATGTAAAATGTAATGCTAAGTACGCTGAAGAAATTATATACTAGTATTTAAATGAATAAAAGATGGTCAATTTTGCATGAAATATTCACCCGTTTTCGTTACTGTTATTGTTGACGCTAGTGCTTATTGGGTTAGATAAAACCTATCCATCAACTATCCAATAAACATGCTTTATAATGATAGTTTTATACATGATGTAAAAAGTCACTATGTGTGTACTATTATTGGCGAATTTAAATTTCAAGGCGACCGCAAAACTTCTTGTAATATGTCACATAACTTAAAAGAGTAGAGAATTTATTGTATCCAAATGTCAAATGTATCACGAGAACTACAAAGCGATATTTGATTCCTTCAACATAACAGTGGGATGGGGTAAATATTTCACTGTTCCTACATCAATAAAAAGTCAAAAATTGAACATATTTAAATTTAGATCTTGTCATTTATCATTGCTTTTGTGGCAATGCCATTTACTAATGTTATTATGATGATATTAAATTTAAAAGTAAAATTAAATCCACTTTCAATAGATTTTTTAAGTATTTCAAATTATTTGTTTCAAGTAATTAGAGAATCTTAATACACATTAACTATAAAAGGCCTTCATACATACCTTCAGGAATCAACAAATACGGCTGAGCAATCACAATAGTGAGGAAGTCCATTAAAAATTCAAGTGCTTCCAGGCGTACGATTTCCGATTTTCTCTCAAATACACTTGAGTAGCCAACATACCTTAAGAACATAAGAATTAAGTACCGCCACATAAAGTTGTTTAAATTATCACGAAGTGCACTTCCACAGGATAAAGAGCAATTAATTCTTTATATATGATTTTCATTGCCCAATATTTTAACCTTATCGCTAATTTTTTACTTTAAAAAAGTAACAATATATTTTATATGGAGTAAATCTATGACCAAAGTTGAAGAGATTTAAAAAAAAATTTACTCTGTTATGTTTAATATTTCAAATCCATGTATTTAAAATCCAATTATCCCTTCAAATTATTTGTGAATACCCACACCTACTACGAATTATGAAACTACATTACACTGGCCGTATTACTAATTTAATAGTAGCTACCACCCGAAAGATGAAAATTTTGTTATTATGTTGTATGTATACGGTTAATAATTAATCAGCAATATCCTTATTTGTTAGAATTACCACGCCCTACAACAGATAGAGATTCTAGAACTATTTAATCACTGTATAGCGATTATCGAATAAGTTTGACGATAACTAGTTTTAGAAGAGATAATTGTGGCAGTGATTCTTTCGACAATAGTAACACTAAAATCATTTCTCTTACAAAAATCATTCTGACAAGATTTTGATCATTATAAAGTTTATAATAAACTTATAGAAAACTTCAATCAAAAAATATGTCAGCTTCGCAATTATGGTTGAATCTAATTACCAAACTGAATTCGATTAAACCTAAATATGAAGGAAAATCTGGTTAAGGAAATAAATAAGCTTCTAACTTAAGTTATTTGTATTTCCGGTGTTATGCGTTATTGTTCTTATTAATTCTTTACTTACTAAAATATGAATATTGTTTAGTTATACCTAAGATCATCTCCGAATAGTAAGCTGACCATACTAGTTTCCTGTTTTCGAAAATTATTATTAACAGTAGTCAGAGATTTACACATTAATCTCAAGTATAACTTTCACTCATTTGAGTCAAAAGTCAAGCAATTATACAATTTTTGTGCTTGTTTTAATCAACCGTCTACTTATGAATACCTAAATGCCTTAATTCTGCTTAAATAAGTAATTGTTAAAGAATCTTAGCTCAGCATGAAACTTTGTTCTATCTAATTAAATAGAAAATAAATCCTTCCACCCAGATCTTCTAAAACTGTTCTATACTACGTCAAACTTGTCTATAGTGGCTGCCGAATGGCGGCATGAAAATGAAGCTTGTAGTTAAGCCTGAAAAAAAATTTCCGGCGGCAGACCCTGCAGCCACTATATACAGGTCGCCAGTATAACGTGCGCCAGTATAAACAAGTTTGACTGTAATACACTTGTCTTTTTCTTTTTATGGTTAAATACAATACTACTGGCTTTATAAAGCTTGTAGAAATTTCGTTGAAATGTTAAAATAAAGCAGTCAGGAAATGATCCAGCTATAGTGACTATGACAACGACATATATTGTTAACTCTTTGCATAATAATAATTATTTAAAATTCAATGCGTATCATCTTATAATGATTTCTTTCTGATTTTCTTTAAACTTGCGTACCTAGGAAAGCTATACCTAAAATGATGATGATGTGGATGTGATGAAGAATGTTTAATGAGATATTTTAATCAAATCCAAGAAGTGTGAAGATCCATAATATGTTTTCGGTATGCTGCATCCATTGTATTAAAACAGTTATTCTTACCAGAATCCATACTAAATGTTTGAATGAAACTGTTTCCAAATGAAACTTAAATTGTATTAGTTGTTTTGTTGTCTGTACGTAGCCTAATAATATTTAATTATTACTAAATTTCGACAACCACAAAGGGTACACATGCACAACATACTCTCACTGGCTATACTGGCTATAGTCTACAAATTAGAAGTGTTAAATGGCTGGCGATGTATATTTAATTATGTAGTTCGGTTGTGCTTTAAATTAATTAAATGCTGTTTTTTCGTATTCACCAATACTTTAATCTTAATTAAATAAACTCAACTAAATGAATTAATATTTAATTATCTTTAATTTAACCTAACTAATACTACTTAAACTGTGAAAGACTATTATTGTTTTGAAACTTGGGATTTACACGATTTGTCAGTAGGTATGGCCGGCAGGTTTTCCTGTTGATCTAGTTTAATATATAATTAGGTCAATTTTTAATTTATTCAATTTATTTAATTTCTCTAAATTTTATGCACTATAAACAAAAAAACAGTTTGATTTGTTCATTCAGTAGTTTTTATGACTTTAGTAGTGGACAATGACTAGTGGTAATAAAAGATTGAGATACAGAAATACCAAGATCAAAATTAAGAATGATGAGCAAGACTTTCAAGCTTTCAAGGGTTCTACAATGGTAAAAGCTGTATGATACATCATTGCTAAAAATATATACTCATCATTTTGCTCAACTTCATCGGCTTTATTCTTGTTCTCCCTTTATCAGTATTTGTATGCCATTTCATAGTGTCCATGACAGCCTAAGTTGGTGGAAAAGTGAATTGCAATAAGCTATTATACCTTTATCCCTTGGATGGGCTTGACTGGTATTTATTTATGGGTTAGGATTGTCCACTTGCTTCTGTATGTTGCATGTTTGCCGTGTAGCTTCAGGGGTTGGCAATGATTGACGGCAATGGGAACGAGTCAAATTAAATTGAATCATGGAAGTGTATACTAATTTCTGATACATCAAAGAATATTAGTATAAACTTCAGAATCGCCTCCATTCATACCTTTCTGAAATAAATAAATTCCGCACAACTACAAATTGAAGTGTGCCTTTTTACATGGTTCGTTTAATTTGAAATAATATGCATTTCACGTTTTATGGGGCTTTATGAAGACAATACTTTAGTTTGGGTGGCACAACATGACCATGATTGTACCAGTGAAAAGATTTGGAGCAGATGTGTGATGAAGAAAATTTTGACGTTTTACATTTTAATCGCTGTTGGTGGTCCATGACAGCAATGAATGTTCTGCAGTACATATATCAATTATAATGAACAGAATACGTTGTTTGCTATCATAAATGTAATTCTTTTATGTATCCGATCTAAAAAATGAATGCAATATTGTTTTCATGTACTTGTGTAAATGTTATACAGAGAGAATACAACTAAGCATCACTGATGCAGATATAGGCTTTGTAATGAATACTATTCATTTTCATGAATATATTTCCATCGGGCAACGAACAAGCAAATCTAAATTTCTATGTTAGACTTAAACAAAACCGTATCTTGTCTCTTGTCTTGTAAAATAAGTTGCATTAGATATCTATCATAAGAAAGAAGTTTAGGTTTCCAATGTAGTTTACATTTAAGACTGCATGCTGCATTTCATAGTTATGCAATTTATAGAATGGTATCAATATCAGTTACTACACACACAGGAAATATCGCTCGTTGTTCGCTCACATAACTGCTTGTGCTTTGTTGATTTTTTCTTATGCAGAGTCTGCATTGCAGACAGAAATCTCCCTGTTATGTAGCCGGTCTTTACTACTCAAAACTCAGGAGGCAGGTATACCACGTTGAAAGTAGCCAAACCTGGATAAACAAACTAAATTCATGTTATTGCAAAAGTGATGTGGTAAATGCCTGAAGTTGCAAAAATATAGGTGGCTACGTTACGTTTTGCATAGCCATGTGCTTTATGGATCGATTCAGATGGAATTATGCATATTCAATGTTCCCAGAACTGTTCCTATGCTGAAAACTAGAGTCAGACAATATTTTGGCTATATTTTATCATTAAAGCTATAATGAGTCAAGACCATTACCTTTAACTGAATGGTAGTTTCTTTGTACTGTTCACGAGTAATGTTACGTGAATTGTTAAGTGAATAATTATTGCTGAAAATCTAGATGTTATTTTAGTGTTTTCTTGAGTTGAGTTTTACATGATGCATCATGCAACTTGCATGTATTACGGAAATTCAGTGAGAACTATTTTCCTTAGGAAAATAATAACTATTTATTCAATACGACCATTTTACGTGATCTATCCATTATATGAATATGACAGGCTGTATTCTTATATAATTGCAAATAGGTGTGTATCATGGTATATCACTTATATCCGTAGCATTGTACATCATTAGTTTTAGCGTTATGATGATGTTCCGAGCAACATTTTTTGGACTTTACTCCCTTTCATCAGCATCACAATCATGAATTTCAATAATATTTGGCATAGTGGAAGTACCCCCACGAGAAACGTATTTTGCCACTTTTTTATTTCAGTTTACCTTATTTTATTTTGCCAGGACCAAATTGACCCGATATCTCTGAAGGAAAGTTGATCAACTTTTCATGCTGTATCGATCTATAGCATAAAAAAATTTCCTAAAAGTAAAGCATGTAATTTTCTCCCAGCGCTTCTCCCTTGGGGTTCGACAGCTGGATCTCAAAATCTTTCCTGGTAATGCCCTCTACCTAATATACCTCCACACCAAATTAGAGAGAATCGGTCAAAGGGGGTCAAAGTTATAGCGTGTGCAGGCAGGCAGACAGACAGACGGGCAGATAACAAACCAAGAGCATCACAGATTCAGCTTCGTAATAAATGTTTCAGAATACGTTTCTTGTGGGGTACTTCAATTGTGCCAAATATAATTATAACTCATGAATAATGCCAAAAAGTGATATTTGCCGAAAATGTTGCTATCCACAAGACCATGTATTATAATGTTTCATTTAGAATACGTGTTGTCTTTTTCCTAGTCTGACACCACATTTATCACCAATGAATGCATAGGTAGTACATTTAGAATGGTGTACAAAACTGCATTGCATTACTACCGGTACTCTTTTGAGACTGTGACATGGAATACTCTATATTATATAAATAAGTAGTCATTTTTTTGCATTCACTATACTAATGTTTCTCTGTATTTTTTGTCCCGGGCCGGTGAAAAACTATGTTTGACGTCAGTTTTCCCAGGCTAACCAACCGACAGATTCACAACCGTTCAAAAATCACATGGAACCCAGTGTCGTTGTTTTCTATTATATCAAAATATATCTAAATTACTCATATATGTAGTGGCTGGTTGCAGCGCAGTATACCTATATATCTACTCACGTGTGTTTACTTCTGTTTTGGAAACTTTATTTAGCAAGCATTTTTATGTAACCGACTTTAACCGAGACAAGGCTCTCTGCCGTTTGTTTCTCCAAGTTTTTGGAAATATTTTTGCATCCATTTTGATGTTCAGCAATACTCGGTCATCAAAATGAGTCGGTCCTCCAGGAGGACTCCTCCATCACGATATCAGGGAAGAAGACAACAACTTTATTACTTTTACCTGCATATTATGTATTTTGGGGTTTGTAGTTGTTTGTTCTTCTTCAGTAATGTGTGATGAAAGTATCTAAATTATGAATCCTGATTTGCACATTTCCAGTTTCTAAATCATTTAGGACAATATACAGCTAAAAACGAGAACGAATTGTTGTTCTAGAAAGTTCTAGAATCACTTTGACGTTTGTAAAAACAAAACTGTTTTATTACTCATAATCTCACAAAAACCGTTTACCTACAATTTATCACAGTTGTTTCACCTTGCCCCGTATGATGTCCTATGTTGAAGTTAATACATTTGTGACAAGGAATATGAATATGCTATTTATTTTTCATTTTGAAACGGTTGGTTCTGAGGCTTGCATATGTGCCACATATTATGTGATATGGAATGACTGGTGAATTGCTTGCCTAGTTTTCCTTTATCTTGTCATTGTCCTTGTTTGAAACTAATAAAATTAGCCCAAGAATGTCGAGTTAGGCATGACATGGCTGTATAGTTTAATTCTACTACTACAAATAAGATATGATACAGAATTCAAAAAAGTGTAAAACATTACGCGAAAGTTATAGTCACTACATTATGCTGAGTTGAAAAAGGATTGTAAATGTAGAAGAAATTCGGGGGCAAGGTTATGGGAATTATTTAATACCAACAAAATCACAACTTTCGTCCTGCTTGGCTCAGCTTTTTGTGGCGCTTCTCTTCATTATGAAACGATTCATCGAAACGCGTTCCACTTCCTACTCCAGTTAATCGTAGTTTTTCCGGATGTTTCATTTATTAATGTTTAAAATTGTTAGCAATGATACGAGCAACTTACTATTTCTGTGTAATTTATGATCATGCTGGGGCTAAATGAGAAATATATGAAAACCAATTATACATTTCCTTGAAAGTCTGGTCTGAGTATTGCGATTAATTAATTAGGTCCTAATTGCAAAATGTCTCATTTAAATGAACTGCTATTTAATTGATGCCGATTATTAGTAAGTTTTCGTTCCTTTGTTTTGCTCCCATATTATGTAAATATAATGGTGAAAGTAATCCATTAAATTGCTTGAAATTTCCTTATTTTTCCTTGCACAATAATTAATTAGATACTTAATCTTCAATTTTTTTTTTACAAATAATGTGTAAAGATCTTTTATAAAGTTTTGATTAAAATTTCCAATGGAAGATTTTATTAAACAGAAGAATGAACGAGTAACGCTTTTTCTACATTCAGAAATAACAAGAGTTACAAAATACGACATTTAATTTGCAGGAAAGTTTCTAAGTCTTAACTAAAAAGTTACTTGATAAAAGTATTACAATAAAATATTTCCTCACTACTACAAACATCACAAGAAAGTAGTACAAACTCAAAAATTAAAATATATACCTACATATTTAAAACAATATAAATAAATTCCCGTCTTCAGACAAATTCTTGACTATTTATACAATTTCAATAAAATTCTTTTAAACATTCTAAACGCAGAATTTTGGAAAGAATCATTTCCTTCAAAAAAACATCATGTTGAGTAACATGTAACATAAGGTAATAATATACACAATATTATATTCAATATTAACAAACTATAATTATTGCACTGTGCATTTTTCTTCTAAAATGTGTCATTTTGTAGACAGATTATTATCTCGCTACATAATAAACTACTTTGCGAATATCAATCGTTTTAAGTTGACGAGAAGCGGATTTCTAGTCGAATATTTTTGTTTATAAATTCCCAAAGATTATCATAAAGAGTTAGTTTAATAAAACAATTAACTTGATGCAAGTGTGCATATCAATTATCGTTGATTTTTTTATATCTAAACTCTAAACGTTTTACAATCTCCAGTATATATATTTTTCCAATCTACTTCTCTAATTGTCTAATTTGCTTAATTATAGTTTACTCATCATTATCATTAAAACATCGTCAATTCTTACGCGGCCTGTCACCGTCCCAATAAATTTTGAAAACGGTGCTGGAAATGAAACAAAAATTTGTTAAATCGACAGATCATTGGAAATAATAAACCGGGTAATAAGTTTGCGAGTGACTTGTCCGAAAGAAAATAAAAATGAAAAATTGTAGGAACAACTGAAACAGGAATTTGGAATTCTTTGGCCATGTTGTTGTCATTGTCCACCAGAGGGACATTCCATCTCACTTCATCCTCCGCACTGGGAAGATAGTACTGTTGCTGCTGATGTTGATTAAAAGTCTTGCTGAGGAGATCATTATGATTTTGATGGTAATGTTGATCCGTTGCCCGACCGTTGGAATTAATCCGTGGATGAAAAATGAGAGCAAGGAATATAACCGTTTGGCATAATAATAATATTGCGATGGCGGCGACGACGGCGATAATCATTGTGACTATTTTGACGACAAGAAAGCGACAAGTGAAGTTGAGTGGAATGTCTGCAGAGTTATCTTGGATGTTGGGATACTCTGGGAAAGCCATTACTGGATAGGCTGACAATTTTGGAATGACTTTGTTGGAAATAATGACTTGGGTAGAAACCGAAATGGGTGGTGTTGTCACGGGAAAGAGTTTCATGATGAGTAATAATGTAACGAGTTGAGTTGTTGTTAGCAGCCGTGGTGGTTGTTGTTGATGAGAAAAGGATGCGAGGTTGTTAGCCGTTGAAGTAGGTGTCCGGTTCCAAATATCTCAGCTTGGGAATTTGGAGTACATGGCGTAAGTGAGATCGTTCTTTTCCAGGCGACAGAACTGATTGTCCATGCGGAGCCAGTGATCCTTGATTACTTCCATTTTATTCATTTCTTTGTGAGCCGGATATCCTTTGCTTGCCTGCAAAATATAAATATGATTTAATTAATAATAATTAAGAGTAATAATTTAAAACATTTCCTGAATTTAAAACTTTAAATATTAGCAGCTTTTACCTTGTTTGCGAAAAATGTCAGAACAAATTTGCCAGGCCGAAATATTTCCAATGCTGCAATAAAATTAATCATAAAAATTTAATTAATTTTTTTAATCATAACATTTTCCCAAGAAATTTCAGCTAACCAAAATAACTTTTAAAGCTGTTTCATAATTCAATAAAATATATTTCTCATTAAAGTTGAGTAAAAAACACAGGACAAAAAAATGATGCCTGTTGATGAAAGCTTACGTTTTTCCCTTTCGACGGTAAAGGCTACTCAGAGAGCAGGCAGCAGCAGCAGAGCGATATCCCAATTTCAACCCAGTAGCATTTTTTTCATTTGTTTGTGTGAAGCAGCGAGATGCAATTCAAGTCAAACAGACAGAAGCAAATTTTTTTTGGCAAACAAAGCAAATAAATGACAAGACAAAAAATTCAATTATTTTTAAAATTGTAAATGCATCTCATAATAATAATTACATGACAAAGCTTATCCATATCCATAGCATAGCTCAAAGAGCGCTATAATTAATGGAGAGATTAACTTACGTCCTGAATGATTCCATTCATTGAGTAGCCACAAGGCTCAAAAAGATGGTCGTTGATTATCATTCCAGGGATGATGCGGTTGATACCCGATTTCTATCAGAAAAAAT
>JAHZMV010002846.1:0-12843 GCA_027743765.1 Coecobrya sp. COE2 | reverse complement strand
TGCTTAATGAGTCATTAGGCATATGCCCATAAATTTACAGCGCTCTAGGTCATAAATTGGGATTTTACCCCCCTGTGGGGCGGGCTTTGGGGTGGCAGCGAGAAACTGACTTAAATAGTGCTTAATGAGTCATTAGGCATATGCCCACAAATTTGCAGCGCTCTAGGTCATAAATTGGGATTTTACCCCCCTGTGGGGAGGGCTTTGGGGTGGCAGCGAGGAACTGACTTAAATAGTGCTTAATGAGTCATTAGGCATATGCCCACAAATTTACAGCGCTCTAGGTCATAAATTGGGATTTTACCCCCCTGTGGGGAGGGCTTTGGGGTAGCAGCCAGAAACAACTGACTTAAATATTGCATTATGGGTCATTAGGTATTTGCATACCCACTTATAGCACTCTAGCCTACTGATTACCTAATTGGGGCTTTAACCCCAGGGGGAGGCTTATCTGTACTTAATTGACTTAATTACTACTTATTGAGTCATTACGTAACTACATGCAAAGTTACAGCACTTGACACCACATTTTCATACTTTCCGAAATTTCAAATTTGAATTAAAATGTGTTCTGGGATATCTTCAGCCCTAACAACTGATTTGATGCCTCACCATAATTTTTCATGAATCTTTTTCCAATACTACGCACTTACTATACATCGTTATTATCATCACACGTGTATTCCTACTACGGTTTCAGCTCATGGTATTACAGCAATAGATTTGCATTGCCTCAAGTAGTCTTAGATGGACATCTGTTCATGTCGGTTGTTTTTATTCAGAAACTCATCGTTTCTCCAATTCCGCTTTAAAGGTAATCACAAAATCACACGTTATGTAACTTGGCTGCGACTGGTTAACAGGGCTAAGGGCTCTGAGGGTGGCACCTATCCATGAAGTCGCTTTATTGCTAAAGATTACTTACTATAAAAAACTGGAGGTCAGTTAGGACAATTGTCCAGTGATCTGACAGGGGAAGTATAGTAAGTAAACTTCAGAAATAAAAAACGCCCCAGGTATAAGTTACGAATTCAATAATGTATTGCAGACGTACACAAGTTCAAAAATTCACGTTTTATTTGATATAATTTTCCCAATTTCCAATGTGTACTAGCTTTACATTTATAGTTTTAATCTCATAATGTAACACGTAGTTCAACCATTAGGGTAAATAGACATGATGATGATGACCAGCATACATGAAGTAAGCTAAAAATAGAATGTATGATGATGTCAGGGCACAGCGTAACTGTTACGGAGAGATACAAACAGCCGACGAGCGGCTGGTGATTTCATCATCAGGCAGGGCAGGAATTTTGACGTCATGTTTGACGGAATCTGTTACTGTTAGAAACGCAGATACCCCTATCAAGAAAATTCCTCTGGACTTAGTTAAAAATTTGTAATTTGTAAGTAAATATTTCGAGTAAACATCCGAAGATTGTGTTACTGGTTCCATGCTATTCATTAACACTAAACCAAGTGGAACAAGTAGTGTGGGGGAAGAAAAAAATTATGTGATTTGACAGGTGATATTTAGTAAACTGCTGGGTGGCTTGATAAACTGGTACATTAACTCACTGAATCCTAATTAAGTGTTTACTTTGCGTATAACTTTCCGAAGGTCCAGATTCACTAATTGAGAGACACTCCCATGTTTTTGAGAAAGGTTATTTTAAATTAAGGATATTCTGAATCCCTCAGCAGTTGATCGTGCGTTGTCCCTTCAGCCAATTAAGGACCACCATGGTTGCTAGGAGGACCATTAGCCAGACCAGTTTCCTGCTGGTTGCGCTAGCAAACTTAGCTACAGGCCATGTTGCCAGTCAAACTGGACTTCCGTTTAACCTACCCTTTGCCCGGTATAGTAATTTAATTATATCCATCATAACGAAAGCCTTGCACTAACTTTAAATGTAACTCCTGTGTGTTTTTATCGTTCATAAGATCATGTTTTCCATGCCAATATAATTGGAACCAGCCGGAACCCTCAGCCGCCTCCGTAACCCCTTGGTGGGAAACATCATGGAGGAAACGAGATGAGCTAAAACGACGACGTAAAAAAGCGTAGGTCATTGTAATTTAGATTCTCGATATTACTCGTTACCATATACTTATGTAAACGTGCATTATTTCGTAGTTCTTCGCTGGACGCAGCATGTTCATCTTTCCACAGAAGAGCTGATGAAAACAATAACTACGTTGATAGTTTACATCATTTGGCAAAAGACCTGATATATGCTGATACAGATTTGGCATGGATAGTTAGACGTTATTTATCGGCTAAACGTGATTACGAGTCACTTTACCGTAAACCATACAACTTTTACATGGTGATATCCGTCAATCGGACAGATGGAAATTGCATTCGAACAATTCAAGGAGGGGATCGTTTCTCTATCGCCCCTATACCATTCAGGAATTTCCTGCTATACCTTATTGGATTGGAGCACGAGATAAAACTCGTAAAAGGTTTAGAAGATTATTGGACTATAGCAAAGTGCACCTCCTCAGACTATGCTGCATACGTATGTATCAATCATTAGCTATTTCATAAGCATGGTAATCAAATATTAAGTAATTACCAACTATTAAAGCAATACATAACCATTTTGCAGAGAAATACCTCCTATGGGCGGTTTAGAAAAGAAGTAGAATCTAATCCCTATACGTCGGTGTTATCAGAGATCAAAAACATAGCAATTCGTGGCGTGAGCAGTGAAAATGTTACTAATCCGGATAATATAATGGTATGTGGAATTATGGGCAAACTACAAAACGAACAGAATGTCAGGGTTACGTGCCAAAATCCTGCATGCACTGATACACCATCAGCTGACAATCCAGCAAATCCACGCGAATCTGTTGATGCTTCACCAAATAAGAAAGCAAAACTGGACATTTCAGCAACTGACGAAGATGAAACAAAACGAACAAACAACATATTTTTGATAAACGAATTTATGCCACACAATGGACACAACCGAAGACGACCCGAAGAATTCTTGGAGTTGCGCGTTATTCAACCTCTTACAAGAACATTTCAAAGTGTGAAGATTATTGCTTTCTCCGCAGTGAAACTTCAGCTACTTCTGGTAGTTAATCTGCGCAAGACAGCTATACCGAGCGACGGATATTTTGCGATTGACGAAACCACTCCAAAACAGATACCTCAAGAAGCAGAGTTCAGTGTTCTTCCAGATGGCACAACAGAACCAATAGTTATTTGCCTTTTAGATAAACCTGCGACCCTCGATGTTAACAAATGGAATTCATTATCGCTGATAAAACAAAGGAATAAACAGTATGACGCGCGCCAACTCAAATTTGAGAGCGAAGATAGCCATCTTCAAACCATTAAGGAAAGCATTGTGGATGGTGTAATTTATGGCCAACAACTAAATCAGGAGATTTCGAAGGATATCAAGAGCTTGGTAAGAGCTAATGAAAACAATTGCAACTGTATCGTTTCTCAAGGAGATCCCGCATCAGATGCAGAGTCCATGTTGTCTCTAAACCTTTGTCCAGTTCGTGAATCCGATGTTCCATTTCAACATAATAGGATAAAATTGGGGAATCCTACAAAGCGTGCCCCTAACGATTGCTCGAAACAATTTCAGCCACAAATAGAACGAATGGAACACGTTTCTTTCAATTCTGAATCAACATCTGTGGGTGTGACCAAGGAGTCAGAAATCACAATCCAATGTCCTAGGAATAACGGTTTAGTCAATAAATTAACAGCGCAGATAACTGCAGAAATTGAATTCATCAAAGAGAGATACAATTCAGATTATCATACTGACGGCTTCTATCCTTTGCAAATGTTTGAATCAAATGCTTGGATAAAAATGTCAGAGTCGGGATTCCAAAATTTACAACTACTTCCGAACATAAATCCCTTTAAAGTAGTACCCCTTTCAATTGCCACTGTTAACTACGGAAAGCAGGTCACCTGTAAGATCTGTACCTTACGCTTCCAAAACTGTCCTCATACAGTTGCAAGACAACAGCATAATGTCAACCTTGCCACGTCGGCTGGAGTTGTGCTAACAATGAGTACACATGAGAACAAAAAGACCCTCTTACGGCACTTTGATACTGAGACTCATTTATATAGTATACTTTACCAAGTACAGGAAGACAGGAGGTACTATGCGACTCAACAGATGGAATCATACAAACTTTCGCCGGACCATGACGTTTTACATCTGGCAAATGCCTTTGACGTGATATACACATTATTGAAGGCAAACACGGCCCCTACAAATGACGATATGATATTTAAAACACTGAGGAAAATAGCCGCACCCACAGGAGATGTCCGCTCGCGTCCAGTTTACTTTAGAATGATTGAGTTTATGGCGAACGATGCAAGGTCTACCATTTTAAACTATTTAATCCGATCACAAAGTCCTTTCTTTCTCACGCTTGATGCTAGCTAAGGTATACACATGCGTAACAAGTAAGTAAAGTGAACTTTCTGCAGCATATGTATGTACTAACATCTATTCCATATTTTCCAGATGCGAAGAATAAACATTACGTTATGGTCAACATACAATGTTTAGAAGGCGAAATTACTATGCCGTATTTTTTGGGGAATCTCGTCATGTCCTCTTCTTTTGCGGCTGAGGATTATCTTCGCCTATTAATAGAGAAAATAGAAACTTTTCCAGAAGCGTTTAAAGTATACTTCATCAATAATCTTCTTGGTTTTGCTACAGATTCAGCAAGTGTGATGATCAGATTTCATGGTTTGCTGAATGATTGGATAAATGAAGCCGGAGGGAATACCAAGAAGCTTATATCGATTTTTTTGTTTGGCGCATAAACTTCAATTAGCCTCTCGTTCGGCTATCGCTCCGCTTCGTACAGACACCGATCGCGGTTCCAATAACTGCCTGGATTATTTTGTTGAAGTGGAGAAATTTCTACAGTCCACGTATGTCTTCATTAAGTCATCTGGCGTTAGGATTGGTGAATTTAGAAACCTAGACGTTCCAGGTGACAGTAGATTGTATGAACTGAAGCCGCTTCATTTGGAACGCTGGATATCATCTGAATATGGCACAATTAGAAATTTTATAGCGAGTTACAAACGAACACGTGCTACTATAGATAAACTTATCCAAGATGGATCATTAAAACCTAATGCGAAGGCAGAAGCTGCACGATTGGAAGCACAATTGGAAGATAAAAACATACTGATCATTCTGTTTTTTCTTGAAGATTACACTGCAGCATTTGCGAAATGGTCCCTTGAACTTCAACGTTTCACGGGGCTGCTTATTGAACAGTACCAATATTACAATTTACTTCAAGATCAGCTTCAAGGACTTTCAAGTTTTAATGGTGATGCTCTAGTTGCTTTTCTTCAGTCGTGCGTATGCCAGGGCGACGACAATTGCAGCATAGAAAGCTATGAAGCGTCAAATACAATTACTTGGAATGGAATGGAATTTAAGGAAACAAGCACTGGTTTCAAACTAAGTGAACTTGTCCCTGATTTGATAAGAAAAACTCAGATTAAATTAAACAAATATATCCCCAAAGAACTGATACAGGCTGCTGATGTGCTCAATCCAAAAAACTTTCCAGCCAGTATTGAAGCACTGGAAATGCAATACCATTATCTAGAAGGGACCACAACACGTGTTTATGGCCAGGAGGGAATCCAGTATCTGCCAAGCTTGCTGCAACTGAATTCCGATATAATAGTAAAAGATTGGGCACAGCTAATCCAAGCGGAGCTGGAATCAGATAATTGGGGAGAGCATCGTGGTATCAAAGATGCTAATCTGTTTTGGTCTACCTTGTTATTGGACAAAACATTACCTTGGACAGATGTGTTGAAAGATTTCGTGCGTAAAATGAAGGTTGTGTCACCCGGGTCAACCATTTGCGAGACAGGTAATAAATATAAGAAATAAAATCGTCAAAAGTACAAAACTTTTCTGCCACTTTGTCCCCTCTAATTAAAAAATATTTTTACAGGTTTCAGCGTTTTTGGAAACATTAAGTCCGCAAAACGAATGTCATTGTCTGATGGGCACTTAGAGTCGATACTGCTACTACTAATTAATGGCCCAGATGAAATTGAGTGGTTGGATTCCTACCGTTATGCGAGTAGGTGGAAAGCTGCCAAACAAACGAATTTGGACCCCACAACGCCTGAATGCGAAGTTGAAGAAGTTGCAGGTGGTGACGAGGAAATAACTGACACCAGCACTGAGTCATTTGACTCAGATGATAGCAATTTTCCCTTAGATTTTACAACAGATGCATACCAGAACTTTTTGAAAGACGCATCAAATTCAAAGAATCCGTACAGGAGAAGGTCTCTTTTACTATAAAAGGCAACATAAGTTTAACCATACTTAGCTGTCATAATTGGTTTTAAAATTAGATGATTAATTAAATTTAACTATAGTTAAGTTAATTGGTCTAACAATTAGTTTAATAAACTCAATATTAGTAATCTACAAGTTAAATAACGTTCATAATATTAAATTTCGCTCGATTTGGACATGTTTTAAAACTTGATTTGGACATGTTTAAAAAATAAATGATTAATTAAATTTAACTATAATTAAGTTAATTGTTGTAACAATTAGTTAATAAACTCTATATTAGTAATCTACGTGTTGAATAATGTTTAGATATTAAATTTCACTTGATTTGGGCATGTTTTTAAATCAAATGAATAATTAAATGTGGCCAACTAATTATGACCCTCACTGTACTTTTCTGTTTATTTTTTTTAATGTATAAAAAAGTTCCCGCATAAACGGGACTTGTCTCTCGTCTGACCATGGGGCAATTCGACCCGTTACATGCCCATGCATGTCCGACATAGCGTTCTCCTCTGGATACAGCGTCTGAATTCAAAATTGGTTGGAAGACAAAATGATGAACTAGCACCTAATTATCTACATTGAGTTCGCCTAATTCAATGAGTAAAATGAGATTGTAAAGTATGGACAATTTGGGAACGAGATTCCGTTGCAGGAGAGTAATTTGTAAACTAGTTGTATTTAGAATTATATGCAAACCTTTCGCTTGTTTAAGAATTCCCGTTTGCTGCCATGAAAAGGAAATAAATTGTAACAACTTGTTCCAAATCACAAAATATTATACGTTGGTTAGCACGTCATGATTTTTCAGGTACATCCACTTTTATTATCATAATTATTATATTATAATTATTAAATTTCTTAGCAGTTCCATTCGTAAGATGATTTTATTTTACAAAAAAAGTCGAAAAAATTGTAAAAGTTATAGCCACTTTTCTATGTCGTCGTCATTGACGTTGCGTTACGTTAACAATACTGCTCCCCCTAATGCCTGTTTTTACTATTGCTTTGATGTTTTTGTTGGGGTGGATCAAAAATCCACAATTCCAAAAATCCACAGGTCCAAAAATGCACAAATCCAGAAATCCACAATTCCAAAAATCCACAATTCCTAAAATCCATAATATTTTTGTGACAAATTAGTTTAGGTTATGTTAGGTTAGGTTAAAAAACCAATTTAATTATTTGTGGAATTTTGGATTCTGGGTTTTTTTGGACTTGTGGATTTTTGGACCGTGGATTTTTGGATTTTTGAAGTTGTGGATTTTTGTTTTGTGGATTTTTGGACATGTGCATTTTTGGATTTGTGAATTTTTGGCTACAATCGTTTTGGTTGCAGTGTTACTACGACAGATGGTCTGGTGTGTCGCGTTTCCAACATTCGCGACTTAGGTAAATGCAATAGTCTGCCTAACTGGGTAATTGCTTTCTTGATTGATTTTCTTGCTGAAATTTACTGCAAATATATAACTTTGCATGGGGAATTCAGCAAAAATAACGGTTTTGCTCCTTGGGGTAATCTAACTCCCAAACGGGGTATAAAATTTAATATTTCCGAATTTCTTACTAAAAATTAGTGCAAATATGTAACTTTGCATGGGGAATTCAGAAAAATAACGGCAGGTCTTCATATAGTAAACTGCAATAGAATATTTAGAGACTTACGTGTTGGTTTTTTGTAAAACGTATTCTGAATATGGAATTTGAAATGATAAAAATACATAATATACGCTCATTTTTATATTTATTTAGTGGATGCTCGTGACATAAGTATCGAATGGATAATGATAAGAATCTACATCTGGAATCATTGCTGCAAGCACAAAAGCAATTTTTGGCGAATTTAGAACAATGCACCAAATTGCTACCCATCATTACGGAAATTTTCAGAACTCCATCATGGTTTTTTTAACGGAAAGTTTTTATAATTAGCACATTTGCCTGCAAGGATGGATGCTTTTTTTAAAAATTAAATCCATTCCCTTGGCCCATTTTTAGACGAGGTTGATGGTATTGAGTTTAGGTGTTTATTTAGGTAGAACCTAGTGAAAGCAGCAGCACCATCAAGCCAATGGGCCGGCAGAAGGCATATTCGGTAAAGTTTACTAGCTTTATCGGACTAACTCAATTACCCAAACACAAAAAATCATGCAATGGCGGACTCATATGGTCCGGCAGAGCTAATTGAACTGTAAATTTCAAAATAATTGCGGATTCTGTCATTTGTGGACTTGTTCGATTATTCTAACATGAAATCTCACATTGTCCCAGAATTTTTAAAATCGCTGTGATGGAAAAATAGTAACTGTAAATTTCAAATTTAAGACGTGAGCCTTTCATTTTTCAACTTGTCCCATCATTGTAGCATGAAATCTCCCACCGCTCCAAAAATATCTAAAATTACTGTAACTGTCAAACGAAAGCTGTAAATTTTGAAATACTGTCGGATCCTTCAATTTCTGGAGTTGTTCCACCATTCATGCATGAAATCTCACGTCACCACAAAAAAATTTAAATCGCTGTAACCGTGAAGGGGTAACTTCAAATTTCAAAGTAGTAGCGCATGCTTTCATTTGACGGTAAGAGGAGTTGACTAATATGCTGTCATTTGAAATTTTGAAGGTGTGAACGATTTTTAACGGTTGCCGCTAAACTCATGTGCCCAGAATCAGGCTTCATCGTCATTGAATGTATTATTCATATGCAAAATTTCAGTACTACCTAGTTTATTATAGTTTATATAGTCAAGTAATATTATAACAGATTTTCAGATTTTTGCAGACAATTCAGGGTGAAGCATAATAATACAAACATTCAAGTTGATAATACTAATTACTTAAAGAAATTACAGTAAGTAGAAAACTATTAAATTACTATTGAACTTGAATAGAGAAAGAGGAAATATTATTTTTTGTCATAGTATCCGCATTTATCTAAGCTCCTTTCACCACAACCTACAGAGGCACCGAATATCAATGAATGCCACCTCCTAGAGTAAAGGAGTGTGACTTATTTCAATGGCTAGCTTTCATTTTATAGTATCCAAAAACTATGTTTCTCGATTTATATGATTGATATTACTACCTGTAAGTACTTAATATCTCATTCGTTACAATAATAAGTTCTATCTTCCGCAAGTATATTTGCAACAAAAATTTAATTTCGGATTGAACGATGGACTGATTTGCACCAACCAAGTGCATTTGAATATCGTAACTTTCGATGTATTGGATAATCAATCATTCAATTTCAGTTTGGTATTGCTATAAAGTGTCAATATGAATGCCATCAAATGGGCCATTCATGTTAACAGGGAATTCCAAATGACCATATTGGTTACAGGATTTTTGGATTATGGATTTATGGATTGTGGATTTTTGGACTATGGATTTTTGGATTGTGAATTTATGGATTGTTGATTTTTGGATTGTTGGATTTGTAGATTTTTGGATTATGGATTTTTGGATTATGGATTTTTGGATTATGGATTTTTGGATTGTGGATTTATGGATTGTTGATTTTTGGATTGTTGGATTTGTAGATTTTTGGATTATGGATTTTTGGATTGTGGATTTTTGGCATCGACCGAGTGGACCATTTTTATTTTGGTAGAAGATGTTCTTGTATTATTTGCTTTCAATTAAATGAGGTCATTTAGTACTCAATTCTCCTTAGGATTTTATAAATGTAATACTCTTCATTGAATCTAACTCCACAAAATTAGAAATTCTGTTCGCGCGTAATTTATAATTCGTAAATTTATGTTTTCTCTCAAATTTTATTATTACGTAAGTTATTTACATAGCTAGCACTAAAGAGGAAATACAAATGTTTTAGTAGTAGATTCATATCAAACTACTATAGTTTTAAAACCATAGTTTCACTTTTTGCCAAGAAAAAAATACAAGTTTGATATTACCTATGATACCTGTACAAATATGATATATGTATATGTCACATTGCAACAAAAAGACAAAAGGTGAAACAGACAATATAAGCCAAAAAGTTTTCTTCAGCAGAGCTGGGATGAAAAATCTAACTAACATGAAAATCAAAGTATAATTTCTTCCATTCAACTACAGAGGAGACAAAACTTAATGAAGGATTGCAGGGATTCATAAATAAATGAAATCTTGCTGACTACCCTGACACCTTTCATCACTAAATTTTGGGCGGGCCATCAGATTTCGGTAGTGCGACATCGAACTTACTCCTAAATATTAGATATTAAGCTAATAAATTGCCTTTTTAATAGGTACCCCCTTCAAAACTTGAAAATGCTCGAAAGAATCTGAACTGCAATTCGAGGATTATAGACTTGAAATTACAAGAAAGAGCTAGGATTTTAATTTATCACGATTCATGTTCAAGCTAGCTCGGGTTGCTTTTTGAAACAAATTAGGATTACCTTCCTGTTTTCTTTAATACTGCTACAATTAAATAAGTATCCCCATTTAAACTGAATATTATTTGAGGTACTACATTAAAAGATTATATGCTTTGATTAACATCTAGAAAGTAATATTTTTTAATAGAAGACGGGACAGTAAAAATGATAACATATACGTCCAATTTTGACAAAACACTTTCTGTACAGCATACACGCCACATCCTACAATTCAACCGACTGCACTGTTAAAAATTCTATTAGATTTGATAGTCCGATTTTTTTCATCTACGAAATTTGTTTCATGAGAATGTTTCTCCAACTTCATTAACTAGCTCCCTGAGGTTCAGAAGCTAGCAGCCTTTCATATGAAATAAAAATTAACCAGATGGAATTGATTTATCAGTTCTGTATTTGATTTTGTAGGATTAACGGATGCATAGGAAATTATGCACCACCAAATGTGTCAACAATACTAAGAGTATAATTTTTTCATCACTGAGTAGTTGTCCTTAAACAAATTGATGTTTGATATTACGTAAAAAATCTGAGTTTTTTATGTCAAGTATCCATTTTAGATTAAAAATCCTCATTAAGTACAAATCTGATGCTACTTTTTATACAGAACACAAATTATTTATTGTTGTCGTCCAAATGAACAAGTGTTGTCGAAGTTCTCATGTGCGCCAAAGATATTATTTTTTAAATGAATTATCAACAATCATAGTCTGAATCATCGTGTTTACTCAAGTAGACTGGGAAAATATTTTTAACAAATAGTGAAATAAGTTAATTGATGGGATAATCTTGTTGCTTATGTTCCAATCTGTTAATACTCTCATCATATTTGTTGTGCTAAAAAGTTATAATTTCTTTGATGAGGATTCATGAATAAATGAATCGTAACGTTGGATTTTAAAAATAAATCTATTTACATTCGAGTACCCTGTAAATCATTAATTTTTACAAAAATTATGGTGGCGTTGACATTAAACAGTTTGTTGTATATTTTGAGCTGCACCAGCAAGAATTTAATTTTCTTGTCTACCAATAAGAAACATGTTTGACATTGGTTATTTAAATCTAATGTAGCGTTATTTTTAACGTTTTGTATCATAATCTCGAGGAATTATAACCTTAAAGCATTACAATCTACAATATGACTTTCAAAAATCGGCCAACAGTAGTTTTAGCTATGGGGCTCGTAATAATAGTTTTGACTGTATTACTTTCAAACCGAAAATGAAATGTCTGTAGCATCCACATATAAATATTTTGTAGGTCCACGTTGGTCTCCCTATGTATTCAAGTTTCTGTTAAATTTAAAACCTCCAACTAGTTATGTAAAGTATTGATGTACTAATACTTTCCAAAATGTATAAATCCTACCAGCAACGTTGCTTTTAAGAATCATTTACAAAATTTTGTGACGGTGTACATGACGACAGAGAAATGAACAATTAATTGATAAGAACGCCAACCTAGAACTTCTTATTAGAGCAAGAGATAAATAATATTAATTCCTGCTGTTTAGTTTTGTTTAATATCTGAACTCTCATTCCAATCCTACACTCAGAGTAATTAGAGAAGCCGAGGCTTGTGGCTGTGATTGTTTTCAAAATTGGACGGTGTACCATTGTAACCATATGATTTTTTTTCAAAATGCAAATGTAAAAATTGTCTTCATTTCTTCAAATCATCATGCACAATTTCGGAAGGGATTGACCAATTTTCACAAAAAAACTTCTGTTTTCATACTGTTTTATACAGAACTGTCCTCGTTCTGAACTGAACGTTATTTTGTAAATAAATAAATTGTACATATCTAGTCATATACTAGTAATTTATTCGATTTAAAGTTCTCGCGATGTCCCGGTCTTGCTGCATAATCAAATGCACAGGTGAAGAAGTCAGAAGGTCTCCACTGCACAAGTAAATCAAATAGTAAAAATTATCATTTATAGCATACTGCACCACTCCAAGACCAAATTAAACAGTATTTTAATTGTGTACACACAGAGTGCCTGAGAATGACTCAATTGAGAGAGAAAAATGGCTGCAATTCATTAGAACGGCTAACGACAGTATGGTTTGGAGAGA
>JAHZMV010002845.1:0-12402 GCA_027743765.1 Coecobrya sp. COE2 | reverse complement strand
CTACAGCGCGTTTACGGATTTTCATCCAACAAGGTGAGTTTCCAAACTTTTTTCTAGTAAATGATTCAATGTTAGAAGAAAACTGGTTCTAGACAGTCTGTTTATAGGTCACTTTGTAGAGAATTAAATGGTTCACAAAATTCTGTCATCTTTTTCTGTTTGTGATAGTCTATCCCATTTTTACAGCTGGTAATTCTCAGATGCCTGTTTGGAAACCATTTTTTTGGTAGCAAAACTTCCAAGGTAAATATCTTGGATATGTTTACAGTAAATCGAACTATATAAAGCACAGGTATTTTCAAACGTATAATAAAAAATGTGAGTTTCAGGCAATAATACTTAATCTGGACATTTCTAGAAGCATTGGAATTTGATTTTAAAAGGATGAAAAGCCATCTGTAATTACTAATGAGAGGTGAGATTTTTTGGTTCTGGAAATATTTGAATATTTAAATCAATACTGGAAATAATATGCATGTTAAAAAATCTTTTATCTTGTACCTGGGTAAAAATATATATATTTATCTAGAGTACACAATCGAGGAATTTGTCATAGGAAGAGCATTAAATGTTGTTTTGATTATTTTTATTACAAACCACAGAAAAATAAAGAGCTGAAAAGCTAATCAACTGTTTACAAAAATCAACAACAAGATCCCTTACATCTCAATTTTGAATGACTGACTGATTTTATTTTTCAATTAGATATTTACATACATATTTACATATTTGTTGTATCCTGCCGGCATATATCTGAATAACTGTTGCAGTGACGAAACCTCAGATATGCAGATTTTAGATCCTCCGCAGTGTTTTGAGCAAGTTGTATTTTTCAAAAATGTTTGAATATTTTCAGCAGCTACTTACAATAATAACAGGTATAAATGTTTTGTTAGCAGCAACCTCCCCGGGAGAATAATTTATTACTTTGTATAAGATAAATCTAAGTTTTTGGATGATTTGTGACCATATATGAAATATATTTAGTCTTTCATATTTATTGAATTAGTTAAATATATATGAATAGTCCATAAACTTGGAGACTTTACTATTATGTCTTTAGTAAAAATTTATATGCACTCGTTCGAATAAAAAATTCGGCAATGCAACGACTTCAGTTAGAGTATGAAATTTTCTCATAAGTTTATAGAAAAGAAGTGAACACTTAATTTAATCAAAATGCTACCATTCTACCGGTCCTATCAGTAATTCAATAAAAGTTCTGTGAAATTATGGGATTGTTTTTCACAAAGAATATTATATTTTGCTAGCTGTTTGTATTACTATACCAAATAAAGGAAGATCTTCAATCAAGGTAAAGAAATGCTTTACAACAAACTTTCTCGCAGTTGAGGAGCACATATTTGCTATCAGTTACAATCCAGCCTAGTTATCTAGAATTAGTGTCGTTTAACATGCGCTAATGTTGTTACAATTACAATATTTACATTAGATCCATATTTTAGTTTTCAAGGTGAATGAAAGAGACTAGTTGAAGAACGCGAGAATAATAATTTCAAGAAATGTATTATCGATTGATTAAACTAATCATTCTTGTATTGTAGTAATTATTCATGGATTACATCAAAATTAATGTTCAATTATTCTTAGGTTAAGATGGGATAATTAACTGAATTAAAATCAATTTAAGTATAAATGTATAGTGAAAAATGGATGCAATTTAAACCTGCTTAAAAATAATATTATTTTTCAAAGTTAATTTAATTTTGATATTTAGTTGTGGTTTGTTGAATATAATATTTAATTTTAGAAATTAATATTTAAAACCGTTAGTGTCAATGTATTTAAGCCGATCCTCATACACAGATTCTTTTGTGGTGAGGTGAGATTACTAATTAAAAATGGATCCAGCTGGGATACAACAATGCTGGATTTATTATCAAGACTAAATATTAGATTTACAGGAATACCGAACATGACGGCTACAACTAAGAAAGTCGTAGGCAGCATTCTTAATTAAATTGAGGTTGGAATGGATTTTAATTGGCCAATTGCACATGCAATACTTAGACATCAAATTAATTGTTTTTACTTTAACTCAATTTCAATTTTATTGTTACAGGTCAATTTTTCGTGTTTGCTGTGTTAATGTTCATCAATCGTCAAGTCTTGACAATTTAGTACAAAATCTACATTGCAATCTTCAGGTTGCAAATAACTGCAGAAGCATATGCAACCCATTGAACAAAATTGGTTTAGAAATGTTATATTGTGCAAGTGTACGCGTTGCACTGTATTTGCCAAATGGCAGATGTTCGTTCATAAACGCTATGTACATACTTCTCCGGCTCTTCATATATAAAAGTGAAACTATTCCTTCACTCTACTTGTAGTTTGAACCAAACATTATAAATTTCCTTGTCTGCTAACATTCTTCAGATTTTTGGTACTCAAAGTGTACTTTCATTTTGAAGCGATATTTTGTTTTTTTACTTGCAACATTTTTAGAGTTGAAATGAAAATCTGAAACAGTTTCAAAACTACTAGAGTTGCTTGTCAGCTCTACACATCTTGCATTCGTGGAACAAAACATCGTATTGGATCTTGTTATTCTATTATTACATTTTTAGTCGTGTGGAATTTTATTGCTTCATACCAATCTACTAAATAAAATAGGAAACGTGACCAAATAGAAATAAATATCGTCGTAAAATAGTATTTAAAATAGCTACATTGATGCTATAACTACTGAGTTAATGTTTAGTATATCTGCTTATTAATGTTCAAGTAAACAATTCTAAGTAGTTTGTCTTACATATTGTATTGAATCTTAATTTCGCAAAACGCTTGTAATAGATTCACAAAATGTAGAATGGAAATCAAAGATGTTCTTCTGTGAGGTCGTAAATGGCAATAATTGTTACAGTGCAAAAAATATTGTTCAAAAGATCGGAGCGTTTTCTAATTGTTGAGAGAATTTCGGTTGTAAAAATATTTGTATACTTGGAACAATAGTAATAATGATAAACATGTAAAGAATATTGATGAAACATTTTTTGTTATTATTTATCTACCGAAAAATATACCCAAAGGCTGTAAAATACCTTGTAATAATAATCGGCTACTAAAATGTTAATAATACATTATTACTGGGTTACTGATTTTGGATTCCTGTTACTTGAGTATACCGGTACTTGATGATAGCATTCGTAGATTCGATTTTTTAATTTTCAAGTTAAATCTACATTTACGTTTTGCTTTGCAGATTTATGGAAGTTATTTGATTTCACGTGGCAGTCGTCTCAATTCAATTGTTACACTCACTTCATTCTTTGTAATTATTGTAATTAATATACTTTAATATCGGTATTTTGTGCTACTTGAGTATTATGTAAAGATTAGAGTTAATGTTACCATATCCAAACTGTTGCTGAGAGAGTAAAGGATTGCTGTCATATGAAGCGTATTAGATGTTGTTTTTGACTACTTTTATAATTAATATGGTAGCAGTTAAAATGATGCGAGAGAAATATAAGCACTACACTATACAAAAAGTAGCACAAAAATCCAACCATTTAATGAATTGCATTTGCAGTTTTAATCGTCCACGATTTATCGAAATCTTTTCCTCCCAATTTTAATATAAAGACTAACGATGTATTTAACCTAATTATTTTTTTGAAATTTAAGAGACTGATGAGAATATAAAAATCTATATTATTTTCCAAAGTAACTAGATATTTTAATTAAGATAAGCTTCATCACTAAAATAGCTTAGGCTGAAAAAATCGGCTGACTTGCTTGTAGAATCGGCGTTGCAAATAACATTGCTCCCTGCTGCCAGTTCATTTACTGTGGTATTGTTTGAAACAATGATGTATTGTTGCAAGTTGGCGAACACTAATAATTTAATAAGAAATATATGTTGTGTATTAACAAATCTTAAATGGCAGCCTCAATAAGATATTCCAATGGAATTTCTCAAATAGGCGGACCGCTTTAAATCTTCATTAAATTCAACAACAAATAACAAATTATAAAATTTCAGAATTGAATTGCTAACATATTTTTATATTAATTAGTTATTATAAAATCAACGTTCATAGGACATTCCCATCTAGTTTCCACAATTTCTAAATATGGTGTAGCTTTTACTTTATCCACACCAAGGTCTTACAGTAAACCAAAACTTTGTGAATGAATGAAATCTAATTAAATTCATTTTTTAAGTTGCAAATTTTAATTTCCTCCCATTATTTGTTCAATTTCACGAATTCAATAACTTAAGTAGATTTTAAAATATTTTAGAGATTGTTGAGAATTTTAATTAGGGAAAACATTGCAAGAAAATGCAAGAAAAAAATGGTACCAGTCCGTTTCTTCAGGCAAATACAATTATAAAGATTTTGATATGCTTATCAAGATGGCGATATCCTCCTAATGGAAAGTTATGTGAGCGAGATAATTGAGCAAATCATATGAAATAAAGGTTAAAACAAAAGAGATTAAGTTTGCAATAATTCGAGTCATTGCGGATAAATTATCTCCACAATTACCACACCAAAAATGCATAACGGTTCATTGCATTATAATCATCTGTTTCACTCAATTTATTAACCTGTGTGTTTTATGGAAAGTGAGTTGAGAGCATCCTTACAGCTTTCGTTCCACCAAACTAAACGTAAAGTAGAGAGGATGCCTATGAAATTTTTGTAGCAAACTTCATTTGCATAATATAAAGTTTAAATTTAAACGAATAAATGGGTTTTGAACAAAATTCATTGCTTCCATTGATTGGCGAGTTGAAGGATATCTAATATTGTAAGAAAATCGAGAAATAATGGCTTTAACACATCGTCGTCTTTTAAATCCTACAAAAACAATAATGTTTCGGTTATCTAACCTTTAACATAATTAAAAGCAAACAATGAATGTTTTATTAATAATGTCGTCGTTTTTGTATTAAACTTTTTTTATCAAAACTATGGTTATCTACAATCTAACGCCTATGTCCCAATATTGCATATGCGGATAGACCAATTAATTGAACTTTGAAATTCAACGCATGGAGATTCATGGCGACTTATAAATGGTTTATATTTACGATAGTATTTTGAGATGCATGGCATTTATATAGACAAACAATAATTTAGAATTTCAACTCAAATAATATTATAGATCATGGACATTTTTATTACTCAACAGGATTTCATTTTTTGTCACGGTGATTGTGTGAGCAATGTCTGTGCCAAGTCCCACTAAAATCCGTTAAACTATGCCAAAATAAATCAGTGCCCTTTGAAGGTCCATTTTTGTGTCATATTGCTCCATATGCCCCATAATTTCAAAATTTTAGAAAAACATGTTTTATTTACCTTTTAATAAAGAATACGAAACTGGTATCTGTTCTTAATTTTTAAATGACCGTTACTACTCAATACATAATTGTTATGGAGTTACTGATTTACCATTACTACATTGATGCTTGACTACTAAATCATCAGCTGAAAGATGTGCATATATTTAAAGCATAATTAAACAATCCTAAATCGTCCATTTTGCCAAAAATTTTTTATTCTATTCCGTACAGAGTTTAATTATTGTAACATAAATCAGATTTTGACAGCAAATAAACAGAACACTCCGGCACACCCATGTGCATCAATGTAACAAAACACACAAGTTAAAAATAATGCGACGCACAGCATAATAAAACCGCTGCTGTATTCGTATCTTCCCACCTAGTCTCTTAAATCAACTCATATGAGGCACATTTTATATTACCGTCCTCAAGCTCTAACAGTAAACCAAGATTTTATAAATGGATGAAATCTCATTAAATTCATTTTTAAAAGTTTCAAATTTGAGGTTTTTAGTGTCTTCCATGTTCTAATCAGTTTATCAAATTACCTTACTAAATAGCATTTAAAATTGTAGAGATTGTTGTGAGTTTCAATAAGGAAAAATATGAATTTTATCGTAATCTGCAATAAAAAAGGTGATACTCAATTCCATCATATTCCTTCTAAAGTTGTGATAGGTTTTGTCTAGATAAGCGATATCCGCATTTTGGAAGGTTAAATAAAAGATAAAAATGTGATTAAGTTATAATAAACAATAATTTGAGATATACAAGCATCTACTTATTTAAGTGCAAATGCTTCATCTCACTTTATCCCAAACAATAAGGGATCTCAAGACTGGCAGTTGTGCTGCAGACAATTTATTTACACAATTATCCTGTCAAAAATACATAACGATTCACTGGATTTTGATAAGTTTTATATAATTTCATTTTTTACTATATACTATCACATGGAATAGGTGATTGGTAGAAGATGATTCAAAATTGATACATTGTGCCGTCATAAATGATAATAACTACTGCAGTGGCAGAGATGAGTGACTTTAGGTTCAATGATCTGCTGCGTCAAGGTGATCTGTGAAAACCAAAGATGATTTACATTGTCTTTCAATGTTTTTCTTCATTAACATTTTTTTATTTTTTTGGTTTTGATCGGAAAACAAAAAATAAACCTGTTCCTTCCTATTCATCACCAGACTAAAATTATATTAAATTAAATTCCAAGCCTATGTTGAAACTAGTAAAGAAAATTTAAGGAATTAATTATTTCAATGAAGCTGCCAATTCTGTACAATTCGGGATGTAACTATTGTGAGGTCTAATTAATTATGACGCTATACCGAAATGAAAAATTAATTACTCAATATTATTTCTTTTTCCTCAAACTGTGGTTCTCAATTTTTTTTGAATATTTATTATATCCAAATTGCAGTACAAAGTAATATATCGTAATATTTTATAAATATAATAAATTATAGGTTAGTGTACTGAAACTCTGTTCGGGTACGCTGCTAGCTATCTTTTTAACCAGCAATCAAACTTGCTATGCTGAGCCGTCATAAATAAAAATAACTGTTGCGGTGACGAAAATGTAGGATTTTAGGTTCCTGTCATTTTCTGCCTTAGGTTCTTATTTGAATTCCAAAAATACCTGAAACTTTTATTCTTGTAATATAATGAAAAACATGTTGAGTTTTTTTTCTAATAACAATATTAATTCAATATTAATAATTTATAACTTCTTACTTAATAAATCAAAGTGTGTGGATTATGATTTTCGGATCCCGGTAATGATTGAACAGGTTCTTGCCAAGCTGTTATTGTATTGGAATTTGGAAGTATACATATGAGAATATATAGAATATATAGGTCAAAATAAGTACTTTTATCTGAAATACACGTTCTAGTTATAATTTGAAAAGTGAAATTTTTATAATACAATGTACAAGCGGCATTGATTATAGATTCATGTCATTTTAATCTATCCCTGGAAATTAATATTCTTGGATTCTGGTTGCTAAAAATTATATAAAACGGTATTACAGAAACAATCGAATAAATTTCAGTTATACTTTTATTATAGCGGAAATCATGTAGTTGGTTTTCTGTGCAGTTTAATTGTGCAATAAGAAAATGCCGGCTTAAACCAAAAGTAAAATAAATATGAACACCCGTACGCATATTTTATGCTTGTTTTCTAATTTAAAAGTAACCCAAATAAACAGCCACCAGATCGTATCCCCAAAATCCATTACGATTCACAAAACGGCTAACTAAAACTGGTTTTGGGGCGATAGGATAAACTGTCATTGAATTGGATTATTATTTTACTTGGTTTGCATTATCAGTCCATTTGTTCGTATAAGTTCGAAATATTTATAGCAATGATATATTGTGGAAATTTGGTAAAAAATTAATAAAACAAATCAATCTAAAATACAAGGCATTGTTGCTATTATCTATTCGTTAGTATTATTAGGAGCATGTGAGACGATGTGGTTGAATGTTTCGGGAAGTAGTGCAAACGATTTGTTTAATCTCCGTTATTTCAAAAGACATCATAATTTAATTATGGACACATAATCCCCTATATATAATAAACCAATCAAAGCCAAGGGGTCGATCTAGCTTGTAATATGTGCCAAGACAGTGCAGTTTTGAGCTAACCGACGCTAGACAGTTACAAGAAACCAAATCTCTGTAAATAAATCAGAACAAATTAAACGAATGCACCCGCATATTTAGGATTAATCTATTTATATAATTAAGTCTATTATTGTCAAATTAAAATTGTGAAGATTATTCAGGATATAGACGACCGTAATTTTTTATTGTTGAGAAACTTGGTTTCTGCATCTAATCTTACCATTAGTTAATTTATTTGTAGTATGTTATTGTAGTACTTACTATTGAAGTGTATAACTATTTAGATCGGTTAATTGCGGGACTTTGTTTTAAAACAAGTTCAAACAAAACGAAAATTTTATTGTGATGTGGTTAGATAATTAGGGCAAGGGAAATGAGCCACTAAAGATTTAAAAACAGTTACATTTATTAGAAAAGACGAAATAACCATTTTATTTAATAAATTATGCTATCAATTATGAAGTAAGTAAGAACATTATCAAGATAATTTATGAACGAGTTAATTAATGTTTCAAGTATGTAATATTGTTGGATGGAGTACAAGGTGGATTTTCGAGAAATGTTTTTGCAGTGGAGGAAATTTCTCGTTAGCAATCTTTTTCTGTAAGGAATCTGTCACTTTTATACTGGAAACCAATGAATTTCTGAAAATATAAGTTAATAATGTCAAGTTATACATTTTGTTGTTGTCTTAAAAATTAGTTACAATTTTGTTTTTAATTTGACTGTGAAAAATCTAATTATTTCCGCACTTTCTTCATTATGCAATTTAAACTGCAATAACTATTGAAAAAAATAACCACATAGTAAAGATTGTTTCCTCAAAATATTATTCTCAAAATTATTTTCTATCCATCCACATTTCTACAAAAAATAGTACAGTACAATATTTTATAATCATATATAACTTTATGTCCATTCAAATTAAACCAGTTTTTTACGTCTTAAATATCTACCCAATAAATGAAAAGTTCCACTTCAAGTGATAGGTAACCTAAATATAACAAAATAAACACTATATCTAATTATACGACGTATAAGTCAACAGATGATATTCAAACAGCGCTTTGAGGCGGAAAATTACTTAATGCATTGGTAAAGCTTGCACGTAACGTTTTATTCTCAAGAGGAAAATTATTTGAATGGTTAGAAAGGATGAAAGAAAGAAACTAACGTATTGGGATAACATTCCTTTATTTATTAAAAAACAACCGTTATCAATTGATTTGATTATTAGCATAGATTTTTTTGCTACCCTTTGCTACTAGACCACTGCCAGGAATAACCTGGTTCCTCAAATCCACCTATGAGGTGTCACTTCCAGCTTTGCGACTTGAAGCTCATACAGTAAACCAAATTTAAAATTTACGGCTTTTAGCTGCTTTTTAACTCAATTGATGGGTAAAATTATAGAAGTTGCTGACGATTTAAAAAATGCTGTTTGGAGCGAATGATGAACTAGTGCCTCATGTAGAAATGCTGAATTAACGGTGCAATTAACTAACCAAATCCTTGAACTTGAAATAATAATAATTTTTAAATTATAATAATAATAATATTGTCTCGTTATATTTTTCCTGATTTCCTAGAATCGGTAATGATGACAATAGTGAGGGTATTTTCGCAGTCGATAAGTTACCAAAATGAATGTACTTATTGTAAGCCAAATTAGTGTTTTTGTAAAATACTAAACTATGCCTGCTTCAGCGCAAATAATCAATTCATCCATCATAAATAATCGGGTTAGTCATCTTACAAATTCCGCTGTCAGAAGATTTACTTTATAAGATAACTCGGAGCGAAGCCGGATAATTTAATGAAGATTTATTGCAGGTTCTTCTACGTCTCGAGAAAAAGGTAACAGGAAAAGTCGCCATTGAGAAGAGGCCTACAGTTGAGCCAGGCAGAAAGCACCAATATATACACAGACAGCAACAACCCATCGCAAATCATTGCGGAATTGTCAGCAAAGTCGTCGTCGTTAATTATCTCTTCTCTCTCACCAGCCATACGTTTATTCCTTCTTAATAAAAACACACACATACAATTTTCCATGTCTACTACAATTTTCCAACTTAATAGTATAGCGTACAATTAAATTAACTAATCTAAAACCGAAAACTGTGCTGCATTTTTAAAGAGCCATGCTTATAGATGGTTGCATAAATTCTCAATATCATCTGCAATTTTTAAAAAAACTAATTTAATTAAATCATTAATATGTATTCTGTAATGATTAGACTTATCCTAGCCAAGATAAATAGCAGAAAATTTCATTCTATAAAGGAGCATTGCATAGCCTTTTTTATTCGTTTGCAGAAACTTGTTTCCTGTTTGAAACCATCTAGCTGATAATTCGGAATTTTAAAAGTTAGTTGTCTGCTTCTGCGGGAAATCATATTATTTGTTGGACAAATATGAAGAATGTAAGTGGCTTGCGTTGCGACCATTGTCACCGCTCGTTTGATTTGTCAATGTGTGAGGTATTTTTTACTTAAGATGACTCCATAACGTTTTATGGTGTCCCGTCTATTATCAAGTGCAATCGGTTTCAACAATTAATTATCGAATAATTAAAAGTAACAAAAACTGTTGAGGAGTAACAAACTTTTTATTTTTGATTAATGAATTACATAAAATTTAAAAACTTTTCATCGTGCCAGATCAAAACTTCATCGTTACATTTTTTAAGAAAATCTATTATGGGAAAATTAATTGCTCAAACCGCATAAATTTATGCGGTTGTGAATGGGACCGCATAAATATATGCGGTTCTAATAAAAAGCGGAGTATAAATTTATCACTTTCCGCATAAATATATGCGGTCTTGACCGCATAAATTTATGCGTTTCCACATATATCTATGTTGTGGGCTCAGACTGTCTTAATTATGAATGACTGTCTAGCAAAGATATTAAGAATTAACTACGTTTTACGTGTGCATGTTATGCACCTTAATTTTTCTTCTAAACGTCACTGGTTTTTTTACGAAAAGTATATTTATTCTTTAGAATGGTAGCCCAAAATAATAGTATAAAGCATGGACAAAAGTGATTTATTATTTCAAGTTTTCTGAAATATTTACCTTTGACAATTTTTTATCATTAATTGATCCTAATTTACTGAGCCATGAAGCTACTCTTTTCGGATTTGCTACATGATAAATTTGAAAATCATTTTGCCCCAAGTATTTATGTACTATATGTATTGATGTAGAACATATACATATAAAAAATAACATAATCATAATACAATTTTAGCTGTTTAAAAACCATGAAAAAGTTGTGTTTAGATTAATTAATTTAAGTGCTGTTTTTAACTGTAGGCAGGGTCAACTAAATAGGCGAATTGCGGGAGTTTTGGCTTAAGGGAAACCGAATATGGATTTTTGCGACAATGTAAGATAAATATCTAAAGTGAAATAAATTAGACTGTGAACGGTTTATTTAAACGGAATTGTTAAAATACTTTTTTTTTGCATACAATGTAATTCAACCTAGCCATGCACCTTGTTACTAAAAACTCCAAATATCGTACATTTTCAACTGTTTGACATGAAAATGTTACAGGAAAAATGAATAAAATTTAAATAAAATTTTATATCTATGTTTCCGGCTAGGACTTTGCTTATCAACCATTATAAGGAAACAAAATTTTTTATATTTCCTACATGACCTCCCCCCAGCTTAACTTAAAGCACAAAGATTTTGAACTCATGCTGCTCCTGAAAAGGGTTCCACTGTTCAAATTGCGGACCCCAGTAGAATTCATTATGGGGCTATTTTTGTTTAAGAGAACTCTTATATACCCATATTGGTCTATACTTTTGCACTATTGAAAAATTAAAATGATTGGTCATCTCAAATTGCCCCCTGAAAAATTGCAATTCTCAGACAACTTGGCCAAAAGTAATGCCCATTTTCTTCCAGAAAAGTGGTATAACTGATGGAATTTCTTCCATTTTTTTAAAGAGCTGATTTCACTTTCTTTAATGTCAAGTAAACAACATCTCATAAAACTGTATCACGATCATAAAATTTATATAAATTCCATCCAATTGTCGGCCTACGTTCTAATTGAAATCAACATGGACAATGACTTTTTCCTGATTATTAACGCTAAACCCCATATTGTTTAACAATATCTACAATGCAATCTTATTGTTAAAAGTTGCAATATATATGAGGATAGCATATAACATTCAATTGATCGTCCAAATATTTCATTCTACAGTTACCAGAAGTTTAAAGCTGAAGTCAAATTTTGAAGCTGTTGTGAAAGGTACTATAGTTACATGTCGATTATCCACAGTCTAGAGAAGTTTTTGAGCAACGAGATCCTGCAGATATTACTCATTATATTAAAATTATTTTGTCGTGTGGTATTTTATTTTCAATTGGATTGGATATTTACATCGGCAATCAGACTTG
>JAHZMV010002844.1:0-47955 GCA_027743765.1 Coecobrya sp. COE2 | reverse complement strand
AAAATAAAAAGGGTCGAAGTGGAAAGGGTACTCGCTGCTTTTTTATTTTTTGACAAAAAGCACCTAAATGGCCACGCAATAGTTTCCTATACTAAAATAACTTCACCTGTGGACTTCATTTTTTAATCTGAGTGACAAGCAATAAACACGTCAATAATCCTTAAAAAGTCGGAGAGGGTAGCCATTAAAAGAATTTCTTCTACCAGCAGTAAATATGAGAAATGAAATACCTACCTTTACGAGTCTATGAAGTCATAATGAATGAGTGAATGTCAAGCAATGTATTGTGTGTATAGTAAGGAGAATTGAGTCGACTTTACTCTGTCTTGGTGGAGCGGCTCGTTGTTGCTGTCTGTACGTCTTCTTGCGTGGTTGTACAATTTTTACCTGTCCATATTTTATGCAGTTATTTTTTATTATATTTTAAATTAAACGTAATTATCCTTTCTTTATGGTCACTAAACAAACTAACCATTTACCGTGTTAATTGCATAGTGGCAATTCTTTTAACTTTCATAATTTGTGCCCATTTATTTTATCTCGTGCTGTTCCACAAGATCACAGCTTCATCATCATTAAAACAACTTTCCATAAACCACACAGTTTTTAGAAACCGCTACTTCATGTAGTAGTTAGTAAATAAATTATTCACTTGACATTGTCAGTTCTTAATGTTGCCAAACTTGTCTAATTATTCGGATCAAATATAGAGGTAGGTGTAAGGATAAAAAGGGATAAGGGTAGATGAAGCCACAGCTCAATCAATAACCGACCAAATCCAACAAGATGACCTAAATTAACCGTCACATTTATCGAGTAACGGAATCTCTAAAAGTACAAACGGAGAAATCGCAAAAAACATTAAAAATAGATGAGATGGCTATGTGATCCACTGTAAAATATCCGCAATATCGTTCGCTGATTAAGAAGAATCTAAAATCCTTCGAGGTTGTCCTTTTTTCTCATCTGGATTTAGTATTTGTAGTTCCACGTAGTGGTTACACCTCCGGTCCGTTAGCCGTTTCTCCCATTTTCAACGTTACAGGTTACAGATCATTGTTACAGGCAGGGTAATTTGTTTTTTGGAGAAGCGGAAGATTGAGGTTTGGTTTAGAAGGAGCCTTCGGTTTTTCATTTATGAACAAATAAGTACAACAAGAATGGGAAACCTAAAATAAGAATTGTATTTTCATGCATCGTGTCAAATCTCTACGCATTGTCAATGGTAGTGTAATAGTAATGATGAACAAAGTTCATTAGTTAAAATGTTCTGTCACATTCAACAGTACTGGATCTTCCCTCCCTCCTCCCTCGTCCGCTCATCCATTCCCAAAATAAAGTCATTTTGTTGCCGGGTTGCCACCTCCAACATAATATGTGGTTGTGTGGTCTGGAATAAAAAGCCGGAAAATCTTGTGTCATTAGCCGTCTCTCTTTATTCTTCAGAGCTATTTCATTTCCGAGCCCACTTCCCTCTTTGTCCAAAGTATCCATTGTCCCAGTCATTCAGCGACTCTCTCTTACTTTCTTTTGTCATCACCCTCGAAAGATTACTAGAAGCTTATGCAATAATAAATGACACTTTGTTTGTTTTCCTTCTAATCCAAAAAAAAAAGAAATAAAGCACAGTTTACGTTGCTTCTTACGCACATACATACGCACGTTCCAATTCTTTCTTGTTTTTTTCAAAACGCAATTACTTTTTATCCTTCCTTCAATCCGTTGGAAAATGGTTTCAACTATTATATTTTATTATGGTTACAATTTCCAAGACAAATACACCAGCGAATTTTCTTTCTCCTTCCTACCACAGTCCACCACTAAACTATTAACCTCTAAACATTGATTTGTCTTAAAGTTGTTCACATTGCTTTGCCATGATGCTGTTATAATAAAAATATTTTTGGTTGGGTATCATCCTTCAGCTTTGTTTGTGCAATGGAGCATCTACGTGAACTGTGCTATTTCTCAGGATATTTGGGGCAGAGTAACCAGGATTTAAGTGAATAACTGTGTATTTGTGTCTCTCTCATTTCCAAAACTGATCGCAGCTTGGTTTTGACAAAATTGGGTCAACACAGAAATGTAGAATGCGTTTCGTCGCATAGGGACAAAGTTACAGTTAAAATGCAATGTGAAAAGTCATCAGTTTGATGTAGAAGGAATTCAATTCGTTATGATTTGTGGTAATACATTATACTAAAATTAAAAGATACTTCAATGTTATCAAAACCTTTGTATTTTTATGATTTTTCCTCCAAATTTTTATTAGTTGCTTGGAATATTCAAAATATGTTGATGATAATACTTTATAGAAACAATAATTAATTTCAATAAAATGCTTACATCAATTCAATAAGCGTATCACATAACTTTCATTGATTTTCCCTTAAGAAAACGTTAATCGTAGATATATAAATATTTCTACTCATTTTTTCAACTCTTCCATACACCTCTAATGAGAAACTTGCCCCAAAATCATTACGTAAAAAGGAATTACAGCTGAAGTAACTCTGAACAAGATAATTACGTAGAAAAGGGCCACAGCCATAGTACCATTTGGATTGAAGTTATCTTGTCGACATTCCACCAGAATTTTTCTTGCCTCAAAGCTCATCTTTAAGAAGATACACACCTAATCTTAAGATTTTTGCTAGTGTTTCCTTTACAAACTGCAAATGCAATATAAGGTCAACATGAAAGGGGCTTTTACTGGTGCGCAAGTAGCCCCGCGAAAAATGGTCAGGTAGTTCTGAAGATTGTACTAGGCGAAGACGAACTTGGTGCATTTTCAAAACATGCTTAGTGTATCCATATGATCTTTCCTCACAGTATCGGTGCCGCGTTGCCGTTGTGCTGTTGAAACAGCGGTTTTTGTTCCGATGGCAAATTGCCGTTACTACCACCGTGACTACTGCTAGCCCTGCTGATTCCTCCTCTGTTGCTGCCACCACCCACACATCCATCTCCCCCTCCTCTGCTTTTACTACCTGCACCACTAGAGCTAATTCCCGTTCCAACAACAACACAACCCCCACCTTCCCCACAATACTTTGAGTAGTCACACTTGTAACAGCAGTCTGGCGTAACAGAAAGTGAATGTGCGCATGAAGACGAGCTGTGGAAACTAACTGGAAGTTTCTTGATAAGCCTGCGAGAAACTCGCCGATGGAAACACACTTGTCGGATAATGTACAGCGAGAGAACTATTGTGACTAGAAGAAGACAAGCGATGAGCACAGCGCAGTGTGGTTCTAATCCACCACGTGGATCCCGACTTGCTGTGGTGGTTGTGGTATGATTCTGCAAGTTGTTTGCGTTCATTTGTTCATGAAGACGCTGAAGGGCGCCTTCCACACCGTGATGATACTCCTTTATGGCGCTCTTGTGTACAATTTTCTCTGTAAACATTACAAATGTTAAAATATTACAATTGCATTAAACAAAGAAAAAACAGAAAGTGTATGACTTTCATTTTTGATTATACACACATATATACTAATTAGATGTAAGATCACTCCTATGGTAGGAATAGGAATAGCATTTTGGGCTTACATGAAATTAAAAATTATGCCATCTTTTATACGACTAGTTGAACAAAGTACTCTGGAGAAATAACCCTTTATTGATGAGTGGTTTGGAGAGAACTTTAAATCAAACGGGAAATATGATCAAACTACATCGTTTCCTCCTTTCACCAAGCAAAGTATGCATGTTAGTGACAGAAACGTGGTAGTAGAAGCAGCATCAGTTCCACTCTTTACATGATACAATGTGTAGTTTGTTTCTAGAACACAAGGACGATTATATAATCTGAAACAACTGCCGTGACATAGATGTGCCAAGGGAAATGATGTAAAAAGTGGACTGAACAAAAACACCTTTTAGAGTTACATAAATTGCTATTGAGCCCCTCAGAAATTGATATAAAGGGAAGGGAAAACCTTGAAAAATATATTTTGCCACTTGTTCCTTTCTCCACCTTTTCCTAAAAGTTTTCTCCACTCAACCAACTCGGTAGATTTTTCTTCTCGTTTTACTTAACAATACATCTATCACAGTAATATGCACTGCATGTGCACATTGTTATTTTTTTCTCCTGACATGATTTGTGGTCCTTTCTTCTTCTAACAAAACAACTAACTTTCTCTCATTTACTCTCTGGTTACTTCTAATATTTCCATGTACTGTATGAAAACATGATATGTATGTATATGTTTTGTCAGTCTTGCTTCATTGCCATTCGTTCCATTCGTTTTGTTGTGCCATTGGAAAAATGTTTGGCAGCATTAGTGAACCGTGCTACAGAAAAGAAAATGTGTTATTTCTTCTATTCTTTCTATACTTTTCTTTCACTTTTTTCTGAAAAGATGGGTAGCCTTAAAAGTGGTTGGAATGCTGCTTCAGCTATTTTTAATAGAATTTCACGCACATTTCCACCACCATGATCATCAAAGCCACAGTGAAAACAATAAAAGCAAGTAACCCGTACAATGCTTTTCTCTAGTTCCTTTTATTTAATCATGTTTATAGACGGGTGAAATTTTGTATCGATTGTATATAAAATTCCCATTCTTTCAATTCAACAAAATGACTTTTGAATTGAATCTCGCATTCCGTTGTTATATTCCTTTTCTCGCTTCCTTACCATATGTCCCTACATTTTCTATACACACTATTCTGCCAAACGTGTTCCCTTTTACTGGCAGTATTTTCATTTTCCGAGAAATACAGCACAAATATATATACATGTGAATAATATTCTGTGTAAAATGAAAGGAAAAAAAGTCGCTGCCCTACTAAAGATGAAATAAAGCGCAGAGTATTATTTTAGCCAATCAAAGTGAACTCACCAAGACAAATGGGACAGCATTGATTTTTGGCGAGGACTGGATGGGAACATTCCATTGGAGGACAACGTCCCGCAGAGAAGCAGGTGATAAGTCCTGCTTCACAGCGACAACTTTGACAGGCACCCACCTGTAAATGACACGACAATACAACAACACCATTTCAAACATGTTTAAGCAATCAGTTTATGCAGTGCTGCACCTTTTTTCAATATGAAAATTAAACCAAACAATCTATTATGGAAAGTCTTACTTTCCACGTTTCCCCATCCAAGTAAATTTTGATTGAATCATCCGAAAGGCAATTGGATTCAGAGGACGATGAAGCTTTATTTTCGTTCCAATTGTTTATACGATTATACTGTCCATCCTTAAAATTCTGTTGGTTGTCAGAAGAAATTGTACCACTGGAGCACTGGAGACAGCAGTCGACTAGTTTTGGGGAAGTACATGGCGTTGGGGGACACTCTGGCGCTGAACATAGCACCTGTCCCTTGTGACAGGTGCAAGAGAGACAGTTACTGAGTGTCCAAATTTCCCCTTCTAAACGCTCCGTCCCGTCCGACGAGAGACATATGGACACGTTCGCGGGATTGAACGGTAAGGATGATTCCTCCACTGAAATGAACATATTCAAAAATAGGTAAGACTATCCAAGCATGTATAAACTATTACCATTTCCAGGAAGAAAAGACGACAACTAAATCAGCTTGATAAAGTTACCAAACATTGTGGACGGGAAAACATAAAAATAGCAATAGTCTGGCGTTGGATTTAGTTGTTATTGTCAAGTGTAATGAAAGTATTTTGATTAAATTGCAAAATCCTCATTGGAATCAAGAGAAAGTCAAGTTTGCTGGAATTCTATAGCGGAAAAACTAAATAAAATTGAATGAAAACTTGGAAATATATTTATGAAAAACAAAACTTAGAGAGTTTTAGAAAGTAAGTACTAACGGGTGAATTTAAAAAATAAATAAATCCTGTGTCACTTGCCATGGACCCTAACAGAATGTTTTGCTTTCAAAATATCATATACTGCCGTTTGTAATCTCAATATCTGTTTTGAGTGAGTGTGGAGGGAGGTTGTATAAGGCGATCAATATGGGTGTACGTGACAATTTTCAATAACGCATTGTTATTGGCAACTGGAGAGTTTCATAATCATGTATCCAGAATAATAAGAGGGAAGACGGGAGAGAAGGCAATGTGAATGAGGAAATAAGGGCATTATTATTTTGGTGTACAAACCTGGACATCGAGGACAGCAGTGACCAGGATAGAAAATCGGATGTTCGCATTTTGGCGGCTGGCATGTGATCAGCGAACACATTTCCCTTCCATTTCGGCAGACACATCGGCGACAATTATCCGACCATTCTTCTCCCTCCATCCGCCGCACTCCCTCAGAGTCCATTGTGCAAAAAAGAACCATCTCATCAGCGGAAGAAGAAGAGCCCTCATTTGAGTTGGCATATCCATAGCCATACAAACTGTCATCATTATGGTTCTCTTGACGATTTTGGTTTCCTGTATTGTGGTACGGATATTGTCGATGGTGCTGCTGAGCATCCGGGTGCCCAACGATGATATCTTTCTTGTTGCTATTACCACCGAAATTTCCCAAGAGATTCCTTTCATCCACTTTCACTGGAGGGAAATAACGAGAGGTGGATGATGATGAGTGATCATCCTCTATTCTTTTGGTGAACGTGGCTAAGGAACCGGATGTGGATAATGAGGATGATGATGATGAGATCTCTTTCTGGTGGGTTTTCCCATTGTTGTGACGTGACGAGGAAGAAAATGGCTCACCATCATCTCTACACTGGCACATGGTACAGCCGAAGTGGTCAACCTTGAATCCTCTGGAACATGAGAGTTTGCAGCCAAGTAAACTGACACACTTTTTACACTGACAGGTGGGGCAACCTGACTTATCCAGTCGAAAACCGTTTGGACAACTGATGTCCCGATGACATTCACGGAATGGACAGCTGTCCTTGTCAAATATGTGGGGAACAGTTCCTGTGTCAGGTGCCTCATCTGTTTTTTATTAAATGAAATATGGAATAAAGTATATGCTCTGTGGTCTTCGGACCTCATTTTAATTTTCGTATCAGCTTACTTTCGCAACGCGGACAGCATTCCCCCGAAAAGTACTTGGGATTCTCGCAAGAATGCTGACGTTTACAAGAGCTCGTGTGACATTGAATTCTACCACCTTGACAAGTGCAGTTTGTACAAGGATCCTCTTGCCATGTTTCACTCATATTGTACGCTTTCCCGCTACTAGAGACACAGCCTGTACCAAACCAAAAAACAAGATTAGAATTCAACTTATTAAGTATATGCTAATCGGAAAAGGCAGGCCTGGTTTGAGCTTCGTGAATACCAAAGTAACTTTTGTATTCGCTACAAAGACACTGCGATTATGCTCATGTCGCATTCCGAAACATGGTGAGGCATCATAATAACAAACAGACTATCATAATATTTATGCCATGCTTTTATGTAATTTATGATAATTCCATGCATGTAGTCAGCGAAGAACAAAAAGAGATGTGATCAAACACCATCATCACTGTGGTCACCGAGAACAATGTCTTTTTGCCCTTATAACTTTTTTGTGTTTCTCAACCTCTTTATGATTTATGACAAGATCACGACTGGTTGACACAAATAACTAAAGGATTTTTATGATTTGACTCAGGACAAAGGTCTGTGATTGGCAGCAAATTGCACGACAGAACAATAGCGTAGCCAGCCGGGACCCCAGGGGGGCAACATGATAAGCGTAATATTAAAGCTTGCCCCTCCCCCTCATATACGCCCATGTTAAAATCGGTCCCCAGGGGGGCATATCCCCCTTGCCCCCCCCTGGCTACGCCACTGCGACAGAATAACATGATATGGGAGATTGTGACTTTATAATCAGTTAAAATACATATACATATTTTATTTGGTAGAAAAACTACTCACCATCGCAAACGGGGCAACAACTTAGCGGCTGCGCCCTGGCAAGTCTGCATTCCGCTGGCACGTTGCAACTAATCGGCTTACATGACACGAGACCTTGTTCACAGAAACACTCATTGCAATCTGGCTGCACTGTCCAGCTCTCTCCAGATTTATAAATCTTGCCGGTGTGAAAGCAATGTCCTTTCTCTACATAACTTTCATCTTTCGGAAGTCCAAGGTGATTGTCCTTGGTAAACAGGGCTTCATCCTCCTCAGAGTCATTACTGTCGCTGCTAGAATCATCCTCCGGACTACTGAAATCACTGTCAAACTTTTTTGCGGTAGCATCGCCGTGTAGCTTTTGCGGCGGATGTTTGCTTCGATGACGAGCTGTATCACCATCATCAGAGGTGGTTAATGCAGGTACGCACTCAAACGTAGGACAACAACTGCCTGGTTTTCCCGTACCATTCTGGGAAACATGAGTTGTCCATCCGGGAGCACATTCTTTGGGTTCACACAATAGATCCGGGATGCACTGACATTTTTTCTGCGTGGATGGAGACGGGCAGCAATGGCTCATCTGCTCTTCTGAAAACGCTAGACTTTTATCAGCCGCCTGACGACGGGACTTGACCGTTACCAACGATGGAAGACGGTAGCTGTCCTCTGGACAAGTTTCTACTTGCGGACATTTCACTTGACTGCAGTTTCCTGTTCAGAAAAAAATAGACGAGAGAAGAAATTATATTAAAAATCCCCTTTTCCTCCATTCCACCAGTCTCTTTCAGAAAAAAATACATATTTCCTATCACTTCACTCAACTTGCAGATCTCGTTACACTTCACTTTGCATTATTTAAAGGTCGAGGGAAAAATATGGCGGAGTGGGCATGGGGCTGGTAGGGAAATGAAGCGTGCAAGCAAATATAAGCGTTGGAAAGAAAGAGCATCCGTGGCATTTTAAAAACAGTAGGCGTATGTTAGTAAAAGCAACTTTATCCTCATCTTCTACTCTAGAGTCTGGGGCTTGGGAAAAATGGAAGCTATATATCGACTTGAAAGAGCTAGAATTGTCCTCTGGGAAACTCCCAAGACGAAGAAAGTAAGTAGCTGTGTGTAATGGAAGCAGGTGAGGTAGGTGGAAAATATACTGCGTAGCTTTTTCAACGTGAAGTTGATTCATCTCTAAAGCTATTTCAACTTGACATCCGACAGAAAGAAAATGTAGAGAGAATCTCTTGCCATCTCCTGCATTTCGTCTTACTCTACCTTTCCCATTCTATTAGTAGTAACTAATAGACACAACTTACAACAAGCTTGTGTTTTTCACTTACATTATAAAGTGAAGTGTAATTTCAGCAGTTCACCTTCCCGATTCTTTTTCGACGAATTTTTTTCTGTAGATAATCATCAAAAATGTATGCGTATTTCATTAAAGGCGGTGTCGAGTAGATCGACACAAGCAACAAAGCATGACGTTTGATAATGACAATGAAAAGATGATGATGATGAGAAAAGGAAGACGAGTGTTTCTTCACACTTTATTCCTTACTGCAATCTCTCATTTGGTTTTGACAGATTGTCGAAAATAATGTGACGGATATGGCAGTGTTTTCAGGCAGGATAATGTTATGATAGGATGACAGTGTTGAATCATTGTAAGTATTCCTCGTTTTTTAATGATATTACATCAAAATAAAGTCAAACAGCAGCGCCATGGTACCCCACACATCACTCATATCTCTTTGCCCTTCATTGTTTATCAAGATCGTCATCCTTCATTTAAATTTTTCCCCATTTCTGATGACAGCAAAGTGCTTAAAAAGATGAGAATTATTGGGTGTGCTGTCTACTTGACTGACTGAGTGAGTGGCCGTAATCTCCTCTCAGTTGGGATTGTTTTTATTGCCTACATTTCACTTTTCATCATAATTGTTGAAATGATGATGATAATCAGTCAAAATCATCATGACGACACGAGACCCATGTCTACAAATTCTATAAACTTCGACGGTAATTTAAAAGTTATTTTTCGTAAAAAAATATAATAGTATTTTTATTAGAGGCTCCAAACAGGATTCAGTTTCTATTTATGGCAGTTAAAGGAAATTTGCCGAAGGGTGAGAAGTTGCTCAAGCTGTTTTGTGGCTGACTGACATTTTAGATAGAGTAATTTAAATGATCGTCATTCACTTTGCCGTTGTCCCCTTTCGTATAAAACAATATATAACGGTTTTTATTGAATTGAACCGTGCGTGGGCGAGCATTGCGATTAAAAAACAAATAAACTCCTTTCTTATCACAAAAAGGAAAGTCAATCACACTTAAAAATTCTATGAAAACAAATGCAGATGTTATGTTTCCATTTATTTTTATTTTTTAAAAATTCAAACTAAATAAGTACACTATATCCACTTCATCAGATCGTACGTGTAGTTACAATTGTATGCAAATTAATGTCATGTATTTCTGGTTTTCAAATGGGATTTCTTTGAAAAAATAACAACTATGTCATGTGTTTACAATTCACTTGCTACGTCCGCTTCCACTTGACACTAACAATCATTCGTCATGCACCCACGCAACTATCCATCTCAATAATTATTTTTTTTCTCAACATTAACTACAACTGTGTCATTCCCAATAACTAACGCAGTAACATTGCTAATGGTGGTCGGGGTGTAGGTCATCTTCAATTTACTAATTTTGTTATTCACGCTCGTTTTGGTTGTTTTTCCTCGTCGTGCGTAGCATCATTATAAAAAATGGTCATAAGACTTGAAAGTTTTATTATCTGTTTTCCAACTTGAAAGTTATTTATGAGCCACATTACTATTTATTGTCATGATCATGTGACAATGAGAAAAAATGGACACAAGAGGATTGATATTTTGTACGGTTCACCTCACACACGCAGCATGACTCCATATTTTATTTCCTTTTTAAAGCAAAGAAGAAAGAGTACAGAATAAAGAGATGTGGTCATTAAAAAACCGGAGGATTACAAGACGAGAACAAATAATTGTAAAATTGGCCATGTCATGAAAAGCCGTTCAGAGAAGTTGACAGAAAAGAAGAGTTGACAAATGAAATGGGATTTTATGGGAGCCTCTTCCTTTTCTTCTCATCTCTCAGTGGTGCATTAAAATTGACAAAACATTCCTTTGATACAGGTTGACCAAATTCTTTTTTAAATGTTTGCCGTAGTTGCGTGTTAACACAAATAAGATGGACATGTCAACTTACAAACTAGTGTAAAACTTTTTTTCATTTCCAATGTCCACCGACATTAGCGGTCTTCAGTTACCATTTTTGTCGCTTACCTGTTATTTAGCTACTAATAAAGCAAGTTTATAACCATAAAACTATTTTGGGGGTTGAAAATGTTAAAAAACAAATATTTGCTATGATCTCAGCAAGCATACGTTTTTGTTGTGTTTGACGTTCGTGCTTCATCCGTAAAATTATAATATTTATCTTTCATCTTCCTTCATGTTCATCATCGGGCGCGGCGGATCTGACCACAAACTAAGGCCGCCCTGCCAATGTAGGTATGCTAACCAAATAAAATGGAAAAATGTCTGATTTCATACTAATCCTACTCACTGAGTAAGCCAAATTGCACCATCTACCCCTATATAAACGGGTTCATATTTTCTTATGCATTCCATGGATTCCATGGAGAAGAATATTATTTGGTCGTTGGCAGATTCGCCTTTATTATAAAAAAATGCTAGTAATTGGGAAAGATCTCCATGTGATATTATTCCCATGACCATTTAATACTTCGCGTAATATGTCGTGGTTCGCGAAATAACAAGGAAAATGACCGTCAAGTCAGAGTGGGACTATTAACAAATAATGACTCGTTAGTTTTGACAGAAAATGGTTAGTCTGACACATTTATCTATACCTATTCAATTACGATAGGCAACCATATCGATCGATTTCTTTACTTCTTGATTTTCGTCTTGCTGTTCTGCTGTTCTTAAATTGATAACAACCGTTGGATATGACCCGCACAAATCTCTGATAATGATCTGACATTATTACAATAAACTACTAATACATTACTACTACGTTTTACTAACAACATTTGACACTATTTCTTGCCCACAAAATGTAAGATGACATTACTAAAGTTTTCTGTGTTGCATTTAATTTTTCGAAAAAATCAACCTACTACTGAATTCCTACTAGTTTAACCCTTTGATGATGAACAAGACAACGGCGATGATTACGTTCCAACTTTAAAAGTCTGTGTGCCACAAAAAGTTTCTACCTCCACCTCCGTCAAATAATTCTTCTTCTTCATTTTTTAATAGTTTGTTCGCTTCTTTTGATCTCCTTCCTGGAATTACTTTTTTCTTTGAGAAAAAAAGTTTGTCAGTTTATTTTTTAGAATTATTAAACAACAATGCGTTCTAATGGTGTGGAGGAGGTAGCGGTGATGGAAAAAGGAGGATGAACAAGTAGAAATTTTTACTGACTTAAATGGCTCATGAATTTGAGAGAGAAGAAGAAGGCTACAGCATTAAAGGCAGTGGAGAAGAGGAAGAAGTCGAGATTTGGAATTGATGGGTTGTTCCTCCATAAATCTTTTTGGCACACGATCCCTAATTATCAACCCCTCACGACCAGAGGGGAAACCACTGTCGTCTACTGTTCTTTTAAGTCTCTTGGGACTAAAAGAGCTTCTCTCTGTCTGAATATTCCATCACACTAGACTATTTATTCCTAAACTGCACTAGCCAAAAACAACTTGAATTTCATTTCAAACAGGATATCATATCACATGCGTTCTATCGACATTTTCAGCTTCTTATTTTGCTGGAAGCAATGGGACATCTCGCAAACTGTATACAGTACAGCAGAGTTCATCCGTTGAGAAATATTTCTCTCTTCTATAACTCAGAAACCGTATGTAAGCAGGAAAATTTGATGAGGGTCGATATACATGGGGATCCCCCATGATACGAGACGTATCTCGAGATATATCTTGAATGTATATGTATATTGCTGTAAGATTGATACACGTTCCAAAGGAGACAATTCCAATATTGAATATTGCAAGGAAGGATGATATTTTGTTGTACTGCCTGTGGCCACTCTAAAAGCGTGATGTTAATCCATGCTTTAAACCTTGGTTGACTAGCCAGCATAGGTATTTCTATTGCTTAACATGACTCATGACATTAAAAAATATTGAAAATACATGGTCCGTACCAGTTCAGTTTAGGAATGATTCAGCGTACTAGCTTAACTAGTAATCGTCACAAATAAATTATAGTATCTATTTGATTTGATTTGACGTTAGTTTGCGTCGGTATTTAATATGCTGTATGTGAAAATGGAATTGAAAAAAAGAGAAGCACGCCAATTGTCAATTTCCCATGATTGATTCAGTTATATTGCGGGTGTCGCTGGTTTACACATGCCAAAATGATGAAAATATTTCACCGCATACACATGACCCACGTTTGGCATTACATAATCATAGCTTATTGTATTTAGCACGCAAAATAATTCCGGATAGAAAATTCACCACTTCCCCTCAGGACAAGCCGAATAAATCATTTTTCTACACTGGCACTACCAATATTTGCCCTCTGTCTCACACACAACCAATTTTATAAAACAAATTGTGCGTAGCCTTAAGGGACATTTATTATATAACTGCAAGATACATTGATTCATTACCACAAGCATATTATCGACCAGCGTAGTCATGTAAAGTTATATATTTTTTAAATTGCCCTAAATGCATTCATTTTTGCTCAGTGACGCACGTCGTTGTTGGTGTATTTCGTGTGCTATTTGTTGACTGCTACGCCAACATTGATTCGGCAACTGATCTCGGGGCAACTTGAAACCATTCAATCATTTTATTTTTTGGTTCATTCGCCCGAACTGAAAAGTTTCTGAATTAAAAACAGTATTTAACTTTTTGGTTAACAGCCTCTGATTTTGACTATGAAAGGGTGACAATGCCGGAATATAACGATTTCTTTATATTGCCAGAATATAATATAACTTTTTCTGATACAGATTACAGAAGTAGAATTTCATCAAAAAAGATTTCCTTGGAAACTAGGTATTTAGCGTTCTGCTGGCCTCTATTTCCCTTGTAAATAATAAAGAGAAAGTATTATGTAAAAATGGAGAAAGTTTCTGAAAGCGACTGGAGTATACCTATGTGTCAATACACTGCATTTCTGAGCATATTTTTCCTCAGCAGATATATTTTAAAATACTATATAAAACCAACAAGCATTCTTCCTTTGGATGTTAGTATCAAAATTGTTAAAAAAATCCTAAATTGCTTGTATTGAGGTTGGAATTTAGAACAACCATCTATCAAGACTTGACCTGTCGGCTCTGTCGTCATCTTTTACCGAATATACTTATTTATAAAAATAGGCCAGTCAGTTAGACAAGCAGAGGATAAGCTGTGTCGAAATAATAATAAATTCATTAATCTCAACTTCACACTTTCCCTTATCCAACTACGTAACGGCTTATTATTAAAGAAATATGTTGATGCTAATTTCCGCTGTGGACAATTTTGTTTTCATATCCTCATTATCTTCCTTTGCATCTTTTAGCTGTTGTCCCAGAAACGTCTCCATGAAATATTCTCATCTATAAAAAATCACATAAAATGCATTTTTCTTCAATCTACAACGAAAATTGTAATCCCTCATGTTCAATCAGTATAGTAGCGAGGGAAATTTCTCCGGTCGTAAAACTATCCTCGCAAATTAAATCCAATCAACTCCTTTCCCCTTTCGCTTTTGCTGTTGCTGGCATATGAATGACTTATGTAAGAATGCATTTTATGTATGTATTTGCATATTTACTACCAAGTCGACTACACGGCTATTCTGTTATGCTTACATAAAAATAGCATGCTGTTAATTAACTTCGTTAAAGCTATTTACAGCAGCTACTGTCTCACGCAAAAATGAAAGGAGGAAAAAATATTGTGCAAATGACTCAGCTAATAAATGGGCATGCTGACATTATTAGAACCTCATAAATTACGCAAACGTTCCTTTGCTTTTGCTACTGCTATTTTGCAAGAAAAAATTGGATCAGAAAAACAACTTTGTTCAATTTTTTCTTCCTCTATGCACCACCACCACCACCACCATTCTTAGGATTAGTAGTAGTAGTATTTGTAGTACATAACGAAAAATAAATTAGGGCACAATGTGTGTTCTGTCTTCATAAAATAACAGAAAGAAAACAGAGATTCCGACTTCTGTGTCCTCTGTCTTTTCTAAAGAGCTAACAAGACTTCAGTTGACATTTACAACGGTCTGTACAGGTTTCTTCCCACCCCTACAGACTACACTCCACGTAATCATGGCTGTCTGCTCACTGTCAAATTTAATCTGTAATAAATTAATGATCAACTACTCTGATTAATAGCAATATGTAATAACGATACTCAAGAAAGGCAAGAGAAGAAATAAATACACATAATTGCATTTCCGTTATTTCCAATCATAAGGCGTATTACGTAAGGTGTCTCTTGAGACAGTTTCTATTTACACATGTAAAAAAATATGGATATAAAATATATGTTTTCTGTCATTTGCCAAATTTTCTGACATTCTTTCCTCGCCTACTTTTTATTTAATTTTGCTGCATATTTGGTATCAATAATGGTTTGACGCAACTGCTACTTTCAATATTCTATTTTTAAACAAAATGCTTTGATGGCAATGAAGAAATAATTGTAACTTGATAATAGCTCAAATTTTTCTGATTCTCATAGTAAATCAGAAATGGATATATAATCTAGTCATTGAAGCTATCAATTGATATTCACAATCATCCCGTCGACCTAGATTACTTCAAAGACGTTTCGATCAAAATGAAATGAGTGATGAAAGCCCTCAGAGAGCAAAATGAAATGAGCTTTGTTAAAACGATTACTATGCAGACAAAGATGTTCAATAAAACCATAGAGGAAGCAAGTAGAAGAGAAACTGATCCCTGCGTATTAGCAAAAAAGTGACGGATGAAAAAATACTGATTTTCAATTGTTTGAGGATACTGTTGTAACGTGGTGAACCTAACAGAGCTTATCAAGCTTAGAATTGCAAAATTGCAAAGTTAGTTGACTGCGATCACATCACAAAAAGGTTTGATAAGTAGCATAAAGGTTGTAAAAATCGGCAAACTGAGTATCTATTCAACAACGAAATTTCATCCGGAGCTTTTTTGAATATCAGTTTCCCTCGATACTCTCTGAATAAAACCAAAATATAAATACCATAAAATATGTAGTTTGTAGTCAAGACAAAATGATATCACTCACATTGCTACTTTTTTATTTATTATGATATGATCACGTCTCTTCCACATTTCTAACGGGTGCAGTTTTATTCTACTGAAATGGATTACATAATGTGCTTTGATTTTTGGCTTGGACAGTAGATTCTACATATATCTGATTACTTTTATTAGGCCACGTATTTTTCTGCTTCTCAGCTACTGGTGACATTCTACTCCCACGTATAGTATGTAGTCTGTATAGCTTCTTTATTTCTTCTTTTATTTTAATTTTATTTCTTAGAGAAATTTAATGGAGGGTTTGCCAAAAAACCGTAGTGTATTTTGATGCAGCTAGAGGAAGCAAAACTCAGTAACACAAAAATGTTTCACAAATTTTGCAAATATGGGCCATTGAAATGTGTGTGGAAAAGTTACTGTCACCTTTCCTTTTTTGCAGTTGTTGGGATATACAGCTTTTATAATTTTGGCATATATTGTACAGTATTTTTCTCACCAACTCCTCCATTTTTAAACCAACAGCCTTTCTCTATCTTGACTGTTTAATATGTAAATGAGTATCATATAAAACTATCCTATCCTACTTGCTACACTAACGACTTGCTTTTCCACGTAAACCTTGTTTGTTTGCTTGTTTGTTTCGAGTGTGATGACCATTCGAATTCGCATGCTTCCACTTTTGGAGAGTTGAGAGCTTTGAGAACTGCTGCGAAAAAAGTAATTTATTCCTGCTTTAGCAGCAGGCGAAAATCGGGATGAAATATCGTCAAGTATTGCCATATTTATTAATATTTTATATTTTCGCCTGTAAGCCTTATCTTCAGGAAGATCTTGATTCTATCGATTCTATTACAACAGCGTCATTTCCATTCTGAACAGGAAAATTAACACATCGGTAGGAATTGATTTTGGCGAGGAAAGTATTTTGACAAGAATTTTGTAGTGGGCGTGGGTAGATCAACCAGAGTTTTCAGTTGAGAGAGGTGATGGTTCGCTTTATGATCATCCACTAATTTGCAAAATATTTTCCACAGGCTTCATACTGATTATGACAAAGAAGTCATTAACTTCTCTCCTGAATACGACGATAATAACATTTTCGTTACTGTAGAGATTATGTAACGTAAAGGAGGCAAAAACCGATATCCCATAAGGTTTTACAGTTTATTGCGAATAGGTGGATACATAAAGGCACGAACGAACACATTCCTAATAGGAATTTCCTATGACGGGAGATTAGAGATGAAATTTTGGAGATACCAAACTCATTTCCATTTTCAGCTGTGGTCGGATAACCTTATTGGTTGAGTGGTTCGGTTGATTACCAATTTCACGTTTAATTTGCAATAATGACTGGGGATAATGACGACGATGAGTATCTACACGTAAAAGCGGGGGAGGAGACAGAGGAAGGAAATTGGAAAGGAAATATAAAAAATATGTGTAGTTTGTAACTACACCTACTACTGCTTGATCAAGCAGAGTATGGTGGTGATGATGGCGTTTAAAATTTGATGTTGTTTTTTGCAAGAGAGAAGAGAGATAAGAGCACTTAAAAACAAGTCGTAATAAAAGTTGTGTGTGAATATCATCTGCTGTTTTCAATAAACCGGCGTGTTGTGAGGTTGTGGAGTGGCACACCGACCTTGCTCAAAGTCCTTGAAAGCTGCCATACAACTATTTTTGCACTCGATATGCCTATATAAGTTATCTCCACACAGACTCATTGAGTGCTATTGTAAATCAGGAGGGGAAAATGTTTAACATTCATTTCCCTTTCTATCATCATCTTCTAGCAAAAGTGAAAAAGTGGAATGTTCCATTGAAACAATCTGCTGTATGCTCTAGATTCACTGACACGTTATATAGTTATCGGTCGTTTTTGTCGGCGGCATAATAATAATAAATATATGCTAGTGCAAAAATACTACTGATGATAGAGCAAGTTGATTCATTCGTTTAGATTCACTTTTTAAGTGCACGTGCTTTTTTAATTGCAGGCAGCGGGGGAGAAAAGTGATAATTTATGAAATTCAAATATTATAATGTTGGGACACTGGCTGGACACTGATAATTATGATCATGACGAAGAAAATAATTTCCTGATGCTTTGAGAAAACTAGAACGCTCTAAGCATGAATATAGATTGCATAATAATATTATGCAAAGAGTGACTGCTCTCCGACTCTCTCTGCATGATTTTCATCTGTATTGAACGCAGATGAACATCACACAATCGTGGGAATTTGGGCAAACCAAAGAAACTAACTGGAGCGAAGTGAAAAGGTGATTTACAAGGGCAGTGGAGAGTGCACATTTCAGTTCATTCAAGAACATCTGAGATTTTTCATCAATGAGAAAAAGCGTTTTTCGAAGGACAGCTGCTCATCAATCACTTTAAAATAGACTATTCCACACACCAAAACCACTACTATTCCTTGGTTTTGCTGCATTTTCCCGCATTCAATTTACTTGTTTGACTGCATTTCCTTTGCATCATCATCTTTATCATCATCGCTCCATTTTTCTTTGCCCAACCTGCTATAAAAAAGCCGTTTGCTTTTGCTGCTGGTTTTACGATGTCATACCGTTGCCGTGAAATGATAAAAGGTTCTAAATTTCCTACACACACTCCTTTTATAGGTTAGGAATTTAAAAAAATATAAATAGTCAATACAGCACGAGGTTCGAGGAATTGAAGAGTCAAGCAAATTGAAAGGCGTATTTTATTCCATTTTTGGTGAAGCGGAAACTGTCAAAGAAAATCACTTGCTGTAGCTTATCTTCCCTTTACATTCATCAAAGCAACAGCAACGTTGCTTATTATTTTCGATTAAAATGCAAAAAAAAACCAGGGTATTAAAAAGATCATAGGAAATCTACCACCCCCGTTCCTCCTACTCCTACAGTAGGAGTCCTACTTCCAAAAATGATGAACATCAGAACAAAGTACTTTTGATCATGATGACGAAGATGAATAAAGTATTTAATAAAAATGAAATGCGCAGAGCAGCACAAAATTGATCAAAGGGAACTCCGCATGCATGTACCTATAAATATTGCTCGGAAAATATGCACGTAACAAAAACGCACACCCTCCTTTTTCCAAGGATGGCATAATTTATCTTTGAAGTTTCCTTTTTGATATTCATAACTTTTTTATTTGATATTAAAAAGTAAAGTGTTTTATTTATTATTGGTGATGCCTCGATCAATCATAATGTCTAAATAGGCGCTGTGTGCCAGTTTGGTACAAAATGAACAAAAATAGTTTTACTTTATTACTCCGGTTCACTTTTAATCTGTTGTAGGGGGCAGAGAGATATAAAGAAAATGCATTTTTGTGGGAATGGATGTAAAGGTGTCGGCAAGAGAAATTAGCGCGAGACATGCCATCGTCGTCAATCAGTCGTATTGGCCTGCCGCATCCAACAAATTTTCCCATTTCATTAGCCACCACACAAGCGTGAACAGATACTAGATATATCTTTGTGGCCTGGCCAGAAAAACGAGAGATTCAAACAGATAACAAATCCATTTAAGTGGGTGGTGGTGGTAAATGTCGCTTTTATAGCTGTAAACATTCTATATAACCATTAAAGCAATAAATATAAATACAATAGAAAAAAACCATAAAATTGTAAGTCCATCCATCTGGCTGCCCATTAAAAGTGACCACACGCGCAGGGCAGAGACAGATGTATGTATGTAATCACACACAGAAAAAAAATCGGACAATAAGAGACAATCCATATGAGTCAGGCCGACTGGGTCACGTCATGCCTGTAACTGTGTTATCCTAAGAGGGGACACTACGCAAATGATATAATCCAATGGAACATTCATCCATAAAATAACCCTTGACAAATATGTATAAATAAATAATTTCAGTTTGCTGCACCCGTGAACATGCGCGTCAGTAATGAACCTTTCAAACCAGTATAAAAGTAGTTTTTAGCAGGAGCATACCCAGGAATGGGACAAGGGGGTTGATTGATATTGATACAATGGTCGTAAGTTATATCTGTTAAAGATAATACTGGTTGTCATGGTACAAAAATGATAAATTTCATGTTTACAGTTGACGGATAATAATTGGCAATGAACCAGTAATGACCAGCGCTGTTGTGGTCTTTGAATCCATTTTGGTCCTGCAAAGTAATGCTTTGAGATACATGTGTGTCGTTTATTTCCTTTAATTATTTTTCCTTTACCAGGTAGCCATTACAAGAAAGATCGAATATGTCATTGCATTACTTTACATGAGTATTGTGAAATATAAAAATGGTAAGAAGGGCAATGATTACTACATATTATTAGAAGGGAGTGGGATAATGTACCTATACCTGTTTACATGGCCGATGGTTGCGCTACTATGAGTTGCGATTCTCTGGTGGTGGATAAGAAATGCCATGTTTATGGCGGAGATATGACAATAATCGAAAATGAACTGCTGCGCTGCTGCTTTTTGGTCTTTGGTCATTCATTTTGCAGCTCAAAGTAATATGATATGATATAGGTTATAATATGGATTGTGGATGTCGGTATAATCGATGCCTTTTTCGTATCTCATTTCGTTTTTTCCTGTTGCAGTTTTTTGGTTATTCAATGACAGCAATCACCTACCTGTAGCGCAACAAAACATAACAAACAAACTAACCGCCAGAGAGCGAATGAGTTGACATGACAGAAAGAACGGAGAATGAGAGAGATGATCAGTTGGAGGCTCCCTTTTGTTGCCGCAGTGAGCAACTTGTCACAGGGAAATAAATGAGATGACCAAGCAAAACTATGATGCTGCGATCTCCATATTTAACTTGACTGATTGATCTCCTCACTGTGAAATTATATACTCGTTTTAATACTTCTTTTTTCTTAGCCAATCACTTGACCAAGTAAGTCGAGCAATTTCATCATTTAATATTACTGTTTGTGCTTGTACTTTTATTTGCAATTCCCAATTAAACAAATCAAAGAGCCAGACACAGATTTAAATCCAAAATAGGTTGTTTTTCCTTGTTAATTTTTTCATCTCTCATTCCCATCTCTGGTGACACAAAAGATGACAATAAAATTGGGTTATTGTACACTATCCATAGGTTCTTCACGAAATATATCGAGACAGCCTTGATGATCACCCCACGCCATTGCTTTATAACTTAACTTGTACTTTGATCCCTCTCTAAATTTAAAGCAAATCTAATTTATTTGGTAATCAATTTCATCTGTCCTTTCATGGCCAACGCTAATAGCATAACAGCAACAGCCCAAAAAGAAGAAACAAGATGAAGAGCAAACTGGGGAGAAGGAAAACTGTCATTTTTCTAATTACCAAAAAACTTATAAACTACCGCTACCATATAAATAAGTTAAATAAGTATAGCCCCCGGGATAATTAGTGCTACTACTGGGATGATATATTAACGTTTGATCATGATCATAATTATGATCCTCTTACTTTCCTCTTGTGTTTCTCTCATGCTTCTTCATCTCAGAGGACTAATCAGAATGACAGCATGAAATATTTATTTACAGAGCTTACGCAGAGATAATATATGACTCCCTCGAGAGCTAGCGACCCTGCAAAAAACTCACAACATCAGCAAATTTACCTACACATTTACAAAAGGCACTAACGATGACCCAAATGTGTACACAGCTGTACAACCAACTGGTAAAGAAAAGATGATATAGCCACATAGGAAAGTTGAAAAGCCCCTGTTTCAGTTTGAGCTTAAGTTTATCAGGATATTTTTGCACACAAGTCTAGTTCATATTGTGCGAGGAGAAGAAACCCTAAAAAATTGCATACGAGTAGGAAAAAGGGGTCTCTCGAAAATGGCAAAATTGTTATATGTAGTTCAAAGTGAAATGAAAGTTGGAGGAGCGGCGAAGAAAAAAGTAGGGGTACCCCGCTGGGCTGGTGACAGTCTTCTACACAGGCTCAAAATATTATATTCTTTTTCTAGTTATACTTTTACATGGTCATAAGATACGGTTATAAATAATCTGATCTTCTTTTTCTTCGCATGAAACTTTTTGTAGGAAAATGCAGCTTGTCTTATTATAAACTGCACTCAAATTTTAAAACGCGGAGATGAGTCTGATGATGATAAATGTAGAGCATAAGAGATACCGTGCTAAAAACGTATAGGATGTCCTGTCCTAACTTGTAACTTATTTTTACATTTTTCATTTTTATTTACCGTGGCAAACGTAAGTAACTGTATGGCTGTATAAAAAGAAATTGCATTTTATAATGATTTTTGTATTTGGCTTTAATGAGACTGGTGTTCCTATTCGATTTTTATGATGCCAGCTACGGATGAATTCCTGTGTCTGGCATAAGATGTAAAGACAAAAACCAAAACGAAAGATGTCATAATCCCCATAGTATAGCTTTGTTTTTTGCTGCTACACTGAAAAAAGTCAGATCAGGTCCATACGCAGGAAATATGGACTCATATGCGGGCAAAAAATTGCGATTTGGTCCTCCATTTTGCGAGAAAAAAACGAAAAACTCCAACAGTCGGTGTGGTCTATGTGTTCACTCTAGAACTTACACATAGCAGCATTCTCCATATAAAGCATTACTGTGACAGAGGATTTAATTTCTTTCAAAGGATTTTTGTCGCTTTTGCTTTTACTTGAAATTCTTATACCAATTTTGGAAGAGAAAATCCAAGTATGAAATGTGTGAACAGAGCTATACTAGTTTTTTCACCTCTCTCGAGTGTTATGTCCACAAATTCAAGGAGATTTGTTCACGAGACACTACTGCTACTGTTGACTTGTGAATGTCGTCAACACTCCTGCTTGTGTACATTTGCCATTATCAGAGAAGCGGGGAGAAGAAGCGAAGGCCGAAATAATATTTATGGACTTTACAGCTTTCTGTGGTGTGCAGCTGCCTGGGAAAAATATAAGGCTTGACTTGGTGACTCGCGTTGTTTGGCTAGCTGAAAGGATTGAAATTGGAAGGAGCAGAGTAAGAACAACAGCACCACAGCAACAACAAAAAACAAGTCGAAATTGTTTAAAGAAGCTGAGAAGCACATAAAACGGAATTGCTTGAAGGAGGAACGGGAACGACATCAAACGGGGAAGGAGTTTTGTCTTGGAAGACAAAACAGGAATGCCCATTTACAGAGGAAAATACAAGTAGAAACAATAATGTTAGCTTTATATAAAGCGGATTTAAGAGTGGAGCGTTATACTCGCTACTGCCATGTTTACTTTTCATTTTAAAACGAACTGAAATTTTCAAAGAATTCCAGAGTCGACTTTAAATCTACACAACACGACTTGTTTGGAAAGCAGAAGAAGAGAAGAAGAAAAAGGAAGAAATTGCGTTATATCGAATTTATCGTCTGGGAATAGTGTGGGTGGAGGTGGAGACAAACGCTTAAGATTATTTGAATACGCACACTTTTTTACGCATGTACGGCGATGATGATTGTGTCGTAGTGTCAAGACATTTATCACCCGTGATTTACCCCCGGCATTGTAATAAATTCTTTGTAAAGCTTATTTACCAACGAAAGACGATGGAATAGAAGACAATGCAATTGTTGTTACAGCAGCAGCTTAAAAAGTAATGTTGTGCCATGTGAACGTAGAGGTGACGAGAACGATGAAGGAATCTGTTGGATCATTTGAATTTTGAGGAGATTCAAGACGCAAGGAAATTTTACTAGACATACATTATTACGCATGTAGAAAGTGCGTAGAATGAAGCTTTTCTGTTCTGTTTTACAAACAGTCTTGAAATTGTGTACGTTGCAGGAAAAAGAAACACTTGATTAAAGTGCGTATAGCGTAAAAATTGTGATTACGGCTTGTCGTGTCCTCTTTTAAAATTCATGAGATGCAAGAGCACACACGACAAAGTGGTGATGGTAAGCTTTTTATACTTTACTTAAAAATAAATACTTGTACGCAGGCATTTACAATGAATTTATAGGTAACACTCAGAACAATTGAAGGTGCCGACAAATAATAAAGGTGGTTTAATGTCAAAATGGCCACGTTATGACCAACAAAATACTTCTGGACAAATAAACTACTTTTAGAGAGACTGTATCTGAGAATCTGCCATTTCCCAAAGTTTCCTCATCATCAACATCATCATCATGCGACATTTGCAAAAAGTCAGAGAGGAAAAGACTGCAAAGCGCCACTTCTTATGCCCTTTTCCTCCTTCACACAAATAGATTGTTGTCCGGGGTTTTTTCTCGGAAGAAATTCTCTAAAAATGTTACAACCTTTCAGCTTCTGTCTTTTTGCAATAAAATTGCTAGAGTTGGCAAAGTATCCATTTCCCCAAGTTTCAATGATAATACTAGTAGAAACCCGAACAATTTTTCTGCCCAAACTACTATAGTTTATACCACGGACAATTATTAGTTAATTTCCATTCCTCGAGATTTTAGCTCAACTCTTCCTCTCCATTTTTTCCCTTTACAGACTGTTTGGTTCTCACATGCATCGGTTCTCGCACTTTTTTAATCTTTAGAAATATTATTGACCCAACGACCCTATTTTGTGAGACTTGGTATCAGTTGCACATTTTCTACACAGCCGATCCAACAGACAAGCTGACTGTTTGTAAATAGATAATGTTCTGTGCTAGTGAAGCATTTCTGAAAAAATGCCGCACAAATCGTTCTCTTTTCATTTTGTCATTTGTATACAACACGCTGCTATATGATTCGATCTGCAAGGTACAAACAAAAAGAAAAAGGCTCGTCTTGACTTTTCATGTGTAAGGACGAGTCTCTATTCTTCAACAACCTTACAAAGAAGTAAGTGGTAAGCAGGCCCAAGTTGAGTATAAATTTTTATTCTCCATAATAATATTTCCCAACCAACTGCTGCTGGAGCTGGAGAAACGTACGTAAAGAAGACATTCGCATTCAGGAAAACGACATTAAATGACTTTAAGGATGCCATATGCTACAGTCGAATGAGTTCAGAGAGAAACTTCTTCAAAGCCAGCAGTGCTTTTTAGCATATACAATAGCTCATCTTCCCTACTCTTCTAATGTCATCATCCTCCTCCAAATCCCAAGCCAAGCAATTTAACAGCCAGCACACACAGCCAACCTATAAAATCACCATTTTTATTTCCAACCATTCACTCGTCTCATCTCAACCAAATCCTCCTACCTATCCTATCTTGCCAACCTAATTGAATGAATTAGCCATACTCCCATTAAACAACAAACAGAAAAAGTACCTATGTACATCTAATCATAAAAGCCACTTCATTTTGAAACTTATCTTTGCTTTTAGTTCATTTTCACACTCTCTTAAAACCCCTTTTTTCTACCACGCCACTCGTTTCACATCTCTCCTCTCCGTACTCAATTATCGGTCCGTACCATCTTCTCGTTTGCTAATTTTCCTTAGAAAAAACAAAGACATTCATTTTTCCTTCCCTAAAAGCTATAAAATAAGCCATGTATAAAAAATTGCTATTACATTTCGCGTGTTCATGTGAAATAAATTTTATATTCCATTAGCTGGTTTCACACACTTCTTATTCAAATCTACTTGAGTCATACTACTAATAAAATAAACAAATTACATTGTTGTTGTTTTTCTTTCTATAAATGGCTATTATCATTATGATGACCCATTCTCATTTTTTTCTTAAAAAGAATGCGCTATTAACATCATTAATTATTATTATTGTTATTACAAGAACACAGTGAACAAACGACGACATACAGTCTGCCGAGAAAAATACAATATTTGCAACTTTTTTACGATCATATAAATTGCCATTGTTATCATTATTATTATTACAGAAGCAAATCCATTAAATATCCATCGTCATATCTTCCCATTTTACATAACATCCTTATTATCATCATCATCCTTTTTAATAATTGTTATTATATCGTTCCGACTGAATGAGTGAGTGAATGAGTTGCCGGGTGGGTTGCACAATCCTTTCTTACGCTTATCCCTTATGTGTTCTCATATTCTACTTAAAAACTACCAGTAAAACTTTTACAATTGACGGTATGATGGCCTTGATGTTAACAAGTTCTACTTGAGAAAAGTACTGAAACAGCAATAAATGCACACAAAAATGATTGCAGAAGTTTTTGACAATGTCCTTTGACAAAAATTAGATTGAATAGATTTATTTAGATAGCGCAAAGTTACCTGGGAAATCGATGGGAAATCCAGCAGCAGTCTGTAACGCAGTAGCTGCTGACGATAATGGGCAACACGAGAAGGTTGAGAGGCCCCACAGTAGATACAATGCGAACATACTATTTTTCCAATAATTACTTTTAGAAACTCTATCACCACCACAAAAACAATTACAGGTTGTTGATTGACGCGGCGGATGAGTCTCCTGCTGCGTCATTTTTAATGAGAGTAAAATAATGAAAATCAGGTTGCCTGTTGAAGATAGTGGAAAAGTAGGTATGTTTGCTAAAAGTGCAAACCGGATACAACTGATGAAACTCTACCGATAAAAATAATTGTTCCAAATTCTTTTTCAACTACGCCACAAACATAGGTAGTGGTAGGTCTAGTTCGCATCCTGGCAATGCTAACCACCCTGATGAGAACAGGTAGGTATTGTTTCACAAAGTTTTAATTAAAAATTAATACTAATTATGAGCTTTAATGAGGAAACCATAGAGGCAGGTAAAATGAGAGTTTGCTTGTAACAGAATAACTTATTGAACTGAAACTAACTTGGTCCAAGAAAGGTGTGAGGTTCACCGAGATAAAAAATATTACATGTTCCCTTGACTTTCTCTGCTCTGCACTGCTGTCAGAGGAACGCATGAGGAAAAAACGTTGAGTAATGAACTCTGCGCCAGCAGCAGCACAAACAAGAATCTATCCATTCAAGCGTACACCCAACCGATTTTCTAAAATTCTCTATTATTTCTTCCGCTTTTCAGCTCACTCACAAAACTCACCACTTTTATTTTCGAAAGCAGCAGGTAGCCAAAAAACTACCGAAGACCGAACCTCTGTGTCTGCTATTATGATGGCTAACAATTAAAAAAGTGTGCTCGTTGGGTAGAGGCCTTATAGATTATATTACGCCGATAAAGAGAAAACTATTTTTCTAATTAATTCACTTGCTCGTACGCGTACGTACTACTATACACAGTAGCTGACTTGGCTGCACTTATGACCGTTAATTATACTGAAACCTAATCACCAAACTGTCACCACTAAATTTTACTCGACGAACAAAAACTTTACAAACTATCTCTCTCCTTTTGCTGCTGGAAATTGAGTTAATTAATGAGTTGATTGGGAAAATATTCTCCTGATTAATATTCTCTTGCTCGAGCCAGTTGAGAGTAGTGTCGTTCGTTCGTCGCACTGAACCGCAGCAAGAAATAGGTGGCAATAGATCATTTGCTTTATTAGGTGCTATTTAATTTTACACATGAATCATCACCATAGCTTAAGTTAATATGGTGTCATTTATTGTACATACATATATACTCCTACTTACAACTACGCTGATTATAATGGTGGTTTCTGTTATAGAAGAATATGTACATTTTATTTCCACGTGTCACCGTTTGCCCCATAACTCGTGGCTGGTTTGCCTTTTATGCAAAATCATATTATTTCATCTGTTCTCATAACAAACACACATTTTGTGAACAGTTTTTTCTCACTGACATTTTGTGAGTCATCACCAGAAAGTAATTTTCTTTCAGCTCAACAGACCAGAAAATCTCATAATTTTCAAGTCCATTCACAGGTCAAGATTGGCTTGGTAACAAATCCGAATCATGAAACAAAGCAGCAGATGAGCATTCTGTTTTTTGCTTATTAATCTATCATGAAGTGGAGATGACGACAACAAGAGTAAGAGAAGCTGTTAAATATGAAACAGAAGAAGAATGAACTGTGCGTTTGCCGTTTGCACAATTTTTCTTCTCCTAATCTCATCTTTCCCATTCGAGAAGAATGAAAACGTGAAGATAAATTGTGCGTAAAAGTGCGTACACACGTTTATTTAGCAGCAACAGACGCAGCAACAGACGACGGCTAACGATGATGAGCATGCACACTACACACAAAAAACGGCACAATGAAGCTTCTTGTTAACAAAAATATGAGATGGTGGGTGATGTTATGATTATTGTAATTGATGTTGTAGTGGAGTGTGTAGTGGGTGCTAGTGAAGAAAACTGAAGACTACTGACGAGAAGAAAAAAGTTGCTGAGTGGCTCCTTTTTCTTCTGACAATCATCATCGTCGTCAGACGCAATAAGAAATGATGGACATGTTGACTACATTTTTAAATGAGAATGGGCTAGTTGTTTATGATCGTTAGCTATTGTTGCAGAGTGCGTACACGCACTTATTTACTTTTCTGCGTCATCCAAAAAGTACTTTTGATTACAGTGGATCACGCACCTTCGAAACAAAACTATTAACCGATGTTCTGTTCTACTCTTGTCTCTGATCTTGAATTTATTGTCAGTGTGAAATTAGCTCGTTGTTCTCTGGCTCATCATTAGAGAACCACCAAACTATTTCCTTTCTTCCGTGTGTAGTTCCCATAAAACTTTTTAGTAGCCAGTGTGTAAGTATCTTGACCATATGGGTGGCCAGAGGTCAGGAGAATACGCAGCATAAACAACTATACGTCCATGAAAGGCCAATTATTTTTACTTTGCTTCTTTAGTTATTCCCAAACAATAACATAATATTGTTTCCGAAAAAAGTCCCGGAAAAGTTTTTTCTACAAACTTTTTTTGTTTCCGCTGAGACGTTATGGGCTTCTTGGAAGGGCACCTGTGAGCCATGTGCCATTTTTTTACTACTTTTCAACGTGCAACTAGCAAAGAGGAAGCATTTTCTCCATCTCACTTGTTCGCAGCCCATTATCAGAAAATGACAAAGTTTTTACATGATCGTTCATTTCACTTGATTGTACAACCAGCTTAATACATATTATGTGTATCATTTAGGGATTCTCTGGTATAAAAACTTGCTCTGATATTTTCAAAATACTGATTGTTTTTACTTCTGCAAATGTGCACTAGCGCTCACTCATGAAAAATGATGATCCACTATGTAAACATACACTACACGTGCGTAAATATTAAAAGAGTATTAACTCAATTTATATACCTACTGATAATCAGAGTAAAAATAGTGTTCCATATATTTTTGATGAATCATCGTCATCCTCACTTTGATTATTAGGTAGCCGGAGTTTACTCCGGATACATTATGAGATTGGTAAGGGATGTCTGGCCGGCCGTCCGGCCGTCGTCCCGATAACTCAAGCACCGTTAGAGATATTCAAAAACGGTTTTCACTAATCGATAGACAAAATGTCTGGCTCGAATATAGGCATAATGATTTTGACCTTTTCACCTCAGGTCAAGGTCAGGGGTCAAATTATAAAAAAGTGTTTTTCCAGCTTATATGTAGTGTATACGAGCATTTAATCACGAAAAACTGATTTGACCTTTCTTGACCTCAAGGTCAAACAGGTCAAATGCTTAAAAGTGCTCTTTTGAGCTGAAGTTTGATATTTAGGGACATTTGGCCTCCATTAACTCAATTGGCCCATCATGACCTCAAGGTCAAGTAGAGGTCAAACGCAGTAAACATGGTAATTTTAGCACCCAAATCTCCGGCTACCTATTTGAACCGTTTACAATGGCTCGTTCTAATATTTTGTTGTTTAAATAATAAAATTACATGTTTGTTAAACTCATTGTTTGACTTGAAGTGAACGATACGATGATTTTGAATATGAAGAGAGAATATCATGTGTGTTTGTTCGCCGGAAATGACGATTCATTTGAAAACTTTGTAGGTACATCAATTGTGTAAACCAACAAGGGATAACGGGATTATCACCATTTTTCACCCACACTTTATTCAAACCATTCTCTGAGTTTACGTTTTTGAGTAAATTGGAGTATTTGGCAGTTGGACTTGCATACGACAACTGTCAGCGCAAACACTAAACTAAACCATTCTATCATCGTCATCACCTTTAAAAACAAGTGTATCTGACGTGACGTCAATAAATTGTTCGTTTATCTAATTGATTGACTGATAGTTAACAAACCGGACACTTAAACAATTATATGCTACATAATTGAGTAGTAATTGGGATGATTGAGGAGAAATAACGCTTTTCTCACTTGTAAATTGAAAAGTTATGCAGATACATCCCAATTCCTACAATATCCGTGACAAGTAGTGGAAGCAAGAAAAAAGGGTTTTTACGTCAGTTGCTGAGCATCGGTTGATAATAATATGGATTTATAATATGAAAAGTTTTTAACTGCTCACTTTTAAGCTCTTCACTCGACCATTCCCAGATGAGATCTGAGAGGAGTCCAAAGTTTTGAATGTGGGATTACCCCATCCCGTACGAATAAGCAAGAATATTAGAATGTCTTCGCTCACTCACATCACACCAGTTTTCTGCTCTCTCTCTCTCCTGTGATATTACATTGCATTATTAGTATTGTGGTGTGTGTACCATTTTATTTTATGCATCATATCGTCATCCAATATTGTTGTTAGGTGCATACACACACTCACAAATTATAAACAGGAATAATAAATAGCTTTGTTGCTGTGTGTAATTTCTATATACACATTTATTCATCAGAGAGGAGAGTGCACCGAGTGAGTTAAAACCTCTCTCTGATCATCTTGCTGCTTTTTATAGCATTTTTATATACAAAGTAAACAAGCTCAAGCAGCAAACAGCTTTTTTATTTCTGAATCTCTGTCTGCATAGCCATTAGAGAGAAGAAATCTGTCCTTTTTCTTCTTCTTCCACTTACCTAGGTATTTAAATGAATGCAGAAAATGTGCATTCTCGCCTCTCCTCCTCAGTAAAAAAGATTTTTATTCGTGGAAAGCAATGAGCAGCAGAAAAATAAGACTCGTACATGTATTTGTTTGGGACTGATTTCTACTACTGCGTATTTTACCTTACATCAGATTATGTAGTTGTTCTTCGTCAAGTTCATGTTCGCCATCACCTAAATTAGCAAGAACGCATTGATAGTGAGTATTAAAACAGAAGAAGGAGAGATGATGGACCAAAGGCGTTTTGTGAATAATCACACATAAAAACAATCTGTTTATCATCCTTGACAAGTATCATTTTGGAACAGGAAGGATATAATATATAGTCTGCGTTGAAATGCAGTTTAGTCGTCACTCTGTTTGATGAAATGATAATAGTTTTGCGATAGACACATCACAAAGTTTTGATGCAGATGCGCTCAGCTTTTTTATCTTTCCAGCATCAGTTCTCTCGTTGCCTTTTGACTTGACTGTTTCTTTGCCACTGGCACTGCTGCTGCTGCTCTAAACGTCAAAATGCCAAGTTTCTCTTTCTAGAAACAGTGGCACACAAGGTTACAAACACACAACCAAAGTCAAAGCCATTCTGTGAATATCAGTATCTCTTCTCTGGCATTGCCTTTTGTTTTTATTTTATTCTTTGTTGGTTTTGTAAAATGATCAAAAAGATCATCTTAAGCTCATCCGAAAGAAGTATGCAACATTTGTTTTTAGTAAACGTTTTCCTGGCTGCGATAGTGATAGCTAATAATTAGTAGGAACAGAGCAGAGCATCAGCAGAGATGAGGAAAACAATGTGAGAGATTGTGTTTTTCTCTCTGCCTGGTTTCAAAAAGGAAAACAAGGCATAAAATAATGGCTCCCGTCATTCCTCTCTGCTTTTTTGATGGATGAATAGAAAATCAAAGGAAAAATTGTAATGCTGCAGCTTCCATCCATCCTTCCTCCTCTCTGTTATATGTATTTCTCTACTCCGTCCACATTCCACTTGTAAATAATACCCAATGCACTGCACTATATTTTATATTTATTTTTGCTACATAAAAAATCTTTTAATGTATTTTGTTCAACTGATGTGGATGATCATTATCATGGCATAATGCCATTATTACGTCCATTAAAAAAGATTCTGTGTTGTTTTTTATCCTCTCCTCCTCCTTCCTCTGATGCGCATCCAAAGTAAATAAAATATCTTGTTACTTTCTTTTGCTGCCTTGATCTTCTCAACTATTAGCGTAGCACATAACAGAGCAGAGGAAAAAGAGGCATCGTCAAAGTCAAGTGAAGAAGGAAGGAATTACTTTGTCAAAATCATCATTGACGGACACAAAAGCGCCTACCAAACAATTCAACGAGATGATCATCATCTCCTACTCTTCTCCACGCTCTCTACATTTTCTGTATGCTTCCCACGGTTGCCCATAAGCACGTTACTTTTTTAACACGAAGAAAAAAGATGTTTAAATCCTTCACTTTGTTTCACGTAAGCCAGCAAGTCGTCGTTGCTCGTTGTCGTGACTTGTCCTTCTGAGTGAGTAAAAAACGAGACAATAAGCGTGTTGAAAAGGAGAAGAAAAAGGTTTCTCAAAGATGACGTGACCTGTATACATATTTTTCTGTTGTCACGTAAAAGGCATGAAGATCTACATTAAAATATGCTGTTGCACAAATTGTAAAAATGATATGGAGTCCATATTATGGACTATTCTGTCGATAACCTTGCGTCGATGAGCACCATTTTGTCAGATAAAAAATATAATAATTGCATATTGGACCGGCTTATTCTTCTCTATGACCATTTTAGTCTTTTTCGCTATACTGTAAAGTGGCGATAAAGGTGATTTTAAATATGAACATTACTAAATTGTAGTTTCATCTTTTATTACGGTAGAAAAGAGCAAAACTTTGTGTAAACAGTAAATATTATATAACTTGTAATACTTTGTAATGTAATCTTTGGTAATAACAAGTGATCATCATGAATATATCATATTATAAGAGTTACACCGCGCATAATAATAATATGCGGATTTATGAATACCAATGAATGCATGATTGCATCATCATCGTCATGTAATCTCACTTGGATCTTTGTATGCTAAAAGGAGAGGCTATGTACCCAACTGAGTAAAATAAACAACGGTTTATTAGATACATATTTCGAGATACGGAGGGCATTCTTCTCTGTTCTCCTTGTGTGAACTTGAATTTTCGCAATAAGTATGTTGGGTTGATGGGAAATGCAAATGGGGTAGTACCTACGACGAAGATGGGTCAGAAAAGACGATGCGCAGTTTTCCCATTTGTCCTGCTAAATGCTGCATCCAAGTAAGACATACACTGGCTATTTCTTTTGAAATGATTCTATTTATCCTTTTTATTCTAGTGCATGTAGCTGGTAATAATGTGGATGACGAATGCATTTTGCAGTGCACTTTAAATCTACTGCATATTTTTTGCGAAAACAAAAGCATATGGCATTGTACAGATGACCAATGTCGACTTCATTCTTTCTTTACGGATCGTAAAAGAGGGTATAAAACTAAATTTGACAAAAACTTCTTTGTTAAATAAAAGAAAAATATCTTTTTATGCATTTTGCCTCTGGACATCATAATCAACATTTTTCTGAGCAAAAAGACCCTTGTGACGTCATGTTTGTAATAGACTTTTACTAACAGTGCCGTAGTCAGATTCTAATCTTGACTAAAATATTTTAAGCACCAAGATTATCTGAGAAGATTTAAAATTGCTAACATAAAAACCCGATTCTGCATGCAGATTTGGTAAGTAGGAACGAAAATACTTTTGTATGTTTATTCAAGTACATACATTATCAGTCGGCTTTGCAAACTTTTTTTTGTAAAAAAAGTAATTGTTCCAACCGAAATAATGTATGTACGTTTTTATGTGTTTTGTCTAAATAATATGCAAACTTATACAAGTACTTAATATAAGTAGGTACTTAGTCTTTAATAAACATTTTTTTGCATTTTCAGGTGAATAATTTTAGCTTAAAACTCTTGAACATATATAATACATATTGTTCTAGTAAAAAGTTTAATAGGTGTATTTACAGTCTATTGTGTTGTCACTGTTTATTTTTGAGCTGCTGCAATATTTTGTTGGGAATGAAGTGAGAAAAGGTAGTTATTTTACATTAAATTTTCTAAAAACAGAGATGGGTTCGACGGTCAATTTTAATGTAAAAAAGCGAATACTATGAATGCAATTGTTTTGATTATGTTCACTTTTATTTGTATTCCTTCTTGGAGGAGCTCTGAGCCAGCAGAGATTTTTTAAATATTTTTTCCAAATAAGTCCAGAATACTGACTGCCAAATGAATATACATAAATTACAGCTACTAATAATATACATATTAACCTTCTCACCAGCTTTAAAATATAGCTCGCCGTGGGTAATTTTTCATCAACAACATCTCAACACTATCGCTACATTCATTCTGACTTGAATGTTTTTCTTCTTTCTGCTGCGTGGCTTGACATTTGAAGGCCGACAGTAACATAATTTTGCTGATCACTCCTCACAGGTATTTATTTTCTTTGGGATTTTTACCCTATTTCAAACTACCTTAAATTGTCAGCATTATTTTAGCCAGTAGTCATTCTCATATTATAATCACGAGTTGCCTGTGATATCTTGTCAATACGTTCCAACATGGCTGCTGCTGCTGACATTGACATCTCGTATAGCTTTCTTTTTTGACATGTTACGATTATTTTATTCTTCCCAGGAAGACTTCTGGGAACAAGACTGCTGCGCGTTTTATTCAAGCCGGCATCATCTCGTATAATCAGAGTAACATTTTAATGCTTTAAGAGAAGTATACAAAATATTGCTAGATTTTTTATTTTATTTTGCTGCTGGGCCTAAAATACATTGTTGATTTCTTTTGCACCTGGGTTTTACTCCTTGCCGCTGTTTTCCCATTTACTCATCATCATTCATTAAGTCTTTTCAGCCAACTATTTCTCTATAAAAGTTGATAATACCAATATTACCTAATAATATTGTACATATTATACCAACGGTTGTATACCATCGTAGTTTCCTTCTAATAATGATCTATGCAATCTTGCGCACTATAGTATAGGGAATCAGTTCTATAGGTATATGTATCTTCACGTAAAATTGTATTGTATTGTAGGACTTTATTGCAGATTTAAAAAATCCATAAGTATCCATTCATAAAAATGTATCTGTATTTAATCACGCGGCACACCAGTCAAAGATCCATTCTAAATTGAAACAAGTTGATTGGATTTATATTTTTTCTTCTTAACAAGTGATAATTTCAAGGAATAATGTTCATATGAATGGATAATGCAATATTTCCAACAATCTTGTACCTGTCTATTCGAAGGAGAAGATTAAAAGGATTAAAATTTAAATCATCTTGACTCTTTTTGCGTGAGGGTGGATCTCTACTAAGTATTTCTCTTTCTTTCTTAAGACCTCGCTAGACAAGTACACGCGTGTATATAAAAACATTCTCTTTTGCCAGACAAGAACAAGAAATGAAGTGGTCTGGTCACTGCTCATCATCGTTATTCATATTTATTCATAAAATGTACAGCAAATAATAATAAGCAGAGTTCTTGAGACCATGTAATGTGCTTATTAACACTGTGCTGCTGCTCACAACAGATTATTATTATTGTCGTTTTCATCTTTTTTCCATTGGCGTTTGGCAGTGATCATTACCATTTACTACAACTATTATTATTATTAACCTGCGTGTAAAATGTATACATTATTAGCAGGTATAACACACACAGGTATTTATTCTTATGTCTTGGCTAACACCAACTTGTCAGTTGCATCACAGCTCATTGTAACTCATCTTCTACCAGCATTCGCCCGTCAGATTCCGGCAATAACCATCACTTGTTATTTATTTTTATTGCTCATTCCAATAATCAAGACTTACAAGTTACAAGCCATATTGCGTAGGCATATGTACAGAATTCAATGGTCAATTATGATGATCATTTTTTCAGTCGTCATCTCAACTCTCGACAAATAGAAAAGAAAGGTACATAGCCACAGTGCGGCAGAGTCGCCGCCCGCCACTAGGGAATTTTGAAGGTTTTTCTGTAGGTGAGAAACAGTTTTTATTTTGTTTGAATTTTTGATCGATGCTTACATAACTTTGCAATATGTATGATGATGTATTTTTATTATAGATGCTCATCTGCTATCTTCTTTTTGGACATTTTACGGTTATGACTCTCTGAATACCAGCCTCCACCACAACACTGCACCTATTTTTCAACCTCTAGGGCTGGCTCAGCACCATATTTATCTCGCCATTCAGTCTAAAATGTACGTTCAGCGGCTGAACTTCAATCTAAGAATGATATGGATTTTTTAAAAGAATCTCATTCTACCATATTATCTTTATTGGGATGAGTGTATTGTATACTATAGTATCGCCTTAACTCATTCGAAGATATTAGTTATCATTTATTGGAGGCGATAGGACAGACAGCTTGTATTGGCATCGTAACACCAACCACCCCAGCGCAGAGATTGAATGGAGAACAGAATGTATCTAAGCACACGCCAATAATTATCGTTTTGGTCATCAGCGTATCCATTGTTCAGATTAAAAGCAGAGTGAGATGAGGATGATAGCACCGTTTTAGAGATTCTGATCATCAGCTTATTGCGATCATAATAATCCTGCTGGTCCTCTTCGCAAACAATAACGTCGCACTGATGACGACGACAGAAACAATGCTAATTTCACATGAGTTCAAAACAGCTTCTACCTTACCGTTCACATTTACAGCATAGTATTCCTATCTATATTATAAAATATAGGTTGTGGTGGATAGACTGACAGTAAGAGGAAATATGCTAATTTTTATTAAATACATCCTTCCTCTGTGTACTCAGGATGATAAACCATCATAGTCACTGCTGTAATGAAAACTCATCTCATCGGCAATATGATCATATTGTTGAACATCTGCTGATATTACATTTTGAAGCATTTTATAGTATGTCGACTGAACCTAGGTATATGGATGGAAATCACTGCTGATGAACTATTATTGCGTCATCGTAAAATACAATGCACAACGGTGAGCATCGCATACCAAAGTTACATCAGAGAAGAGTAACCAGAATATAAACAATGAACATTGTTTTGTAGAGTGTGAGCATTGCATTGTTTCAGACAGGATACACGTTGTTAAAGTGATCAACTTAAATGTTGGCGATGATGATGATGATGATAGTGATGTAATAGCCGGGAATCTTTATTATGCCTTGTTGCCTTTCCTTCAAAGAAGAAGCAAATCAATAATCTCAAAATCTTTTATGTGCTCTGCTGCGGCCGATGCTCGTGAAGGTGGCGATCATAATGATGAGCACGATGGCATTTAGAACAAGTCGTAAGCTGCAGGGCGTCATGTTTAAATTAAATTAATTTAAGCTCAATAGGCGCCATTACGCTGTGCGTTGAATACACAATGAATTGCAGTCAGCTACAAATTACGGCAGTAGTGTTGACTGTATGTATGCGTACATGGTTTTCAAAACATTTTTTTTTGCAAAAAGTCAAGATGAAAAGAAAAGATGTGGAGCTGTGTTGTTGTGGTAGAGGTGGTGATCAGATTTTAGTCTGCCATTCTGTTTTTATTACATCATTCCCATAATAATCATCGGTCTGTTTTGTTTCCCGTGTGTGGTTTGATGTAACATAATACGGCATACATTATTGAGATTGTACAGCGTAGCCAAAAGCTTTTTAAATTTCTGTCCATAAGGCGTGCAGAGCGAAAAACGTTATCCCTCTTTCAATTTTCAATCTGGATCAAACCGCACCGCTGTATATATTTTCTTCCTCTAATCCCATATTTATGTTTCATGCATGCATAAAACATTGCTCAGCCAATAAGAAAAAACCGATTCTATTTTCTGTAGATTGGAGGTTAGCAAAAGTCCCGGATAGAGGATAGAAAGAAAACAACCGCGCGGGATAATGTAATTGGGCACAATCCACCCACAACGTTTCCCCTTTCTCTGCAAGCCTTCATCTATGATGTTACATGCATTTGAATGGATGGATTGGAAATAAAAATAGCATACAAATCTGCTTTACCACTGAATAATCCGATTCAGAGATTTACTGTAAAACAAGAAGCGGAAATTCCCCACTAATATAATTCATTTACTCAACCGTCACCTCATTCACATACCTTGTTAGGTAAATTACATACATAGATACATGGAATAGAAAGTACAGCGATAATGTTCCATGCCGATGAACTTGATGCACCCTCTAAACTCTACCAGAATTAAAATATAGCTTTGTTGCTACACCCTCAACCTATTCATCATCATTGACCCAAAAAAAAACTTTTCCCCTCTTGTTTGGCTTACTACTTTACTACTTCATTATAATTAATTAAATGTTAAAGCAGGTGTGGAATCATTATATAAAAGAGAAAGCCAAAGTTTTATACTGTGACCTTTCTTTCTCTAGAATTACGCTTTACGCTCCTTCCGAGTAATAAAAAAGTAACCTTGCTACTACATATATACATAATTGTGTAAGAAAGGGAATTTCTTGCGTGAAGAAGACTGAAGAAACTAGGACAGTTTTGTGTACCTAAAGCGACCGCTTAATGAGCTGATCTTTAACCTTCACGTACTTTTTTTATCCTTTCTCTCTTCGAGTCTTCTTCTTCTCTTTCTTGCTTCCAAAATCCGTCCAAGTCTGTTTTTTAAAACTCTCATGAATAAATAAATAAAACCGAGACGTATGTATTGTGCATAATAAAATGCCGCGTCGCGTTCATTACTATTTCCGCTGTTGTTTTTATGTACCGTTTTATGAAGTAATTTCGCGAACAATCAAACTCATCCAAAAAATCAGACAAGAAAACGTGAAACCTTGCGAAATTATTTTCTGCTTTGATTTGTTTATTAGCATTCTCGTAAAAAATGCAATATTATTCAATCGAAACGACAAAACAACAGAGGCATTTACTGTCCTTTTTATCTCTTTTGCCCTTTGTTTCCAACCGTGAATTGTAAAGGTAAGAAGGAAACAAATATGTAGTTTTCCAATTTCATTTCACATTCATGCTTGTTTAGTAATAAAAATAAAAATACGCACAAAATTCTTCGCCGTGTTCTTCCAGCCGTTCCGTCTACCTTCTAAAAATTGGATGACATCTTTTCTCAATTTTTTTCTTGGATTTTTTGCAGGACAGTAAAATACTTGAAAGATTAAAGTAAGCATAAAAGCTCAGTTTTCTCTCGAATTTTTCCCTATCATCATCACGAGTTCACCATGTGGAGCTGACAAAGAAGAGAGCAACAAAATAGATTCATTTTTCTTGTCGCTTCCCCCTCTCTATACCTATATGTATCTACATTTGCATAACACATCTTATATGCTCCACTCCGTGAAAACATCATGGAAGGCAATTTACGTCACCAAGAAATTTACTGTGCAAATACAGACGTAATATTACTCCTCGCTCGCAACAACACTCGCATATTTTCCGCTTGATGTTCTACTCCTGAAAAAAGAGGCAGAATGTATAGTTTAGCTAGGCTTGAGGCCTCTGCTGTAGTTGGTGGTGGATGCCAAGATCAACTCGATTCGCAAATTTTAGAGTTGGACTTACTAAAACTGCTGCTGAACAAACTTGTTCATCTCTTCTGGTCCGCTACACCAGCATAAGAGGAACAGATGCCTCAAGGCAATCAATTCTCCTTTCTACTACCTTTTCTCCTTCAATTCCTTTCAACATCTCTGTCTATGGATTTATCATCACAACAGCTCCACAGCAGCAACAGTCAAAGTCAACACGAGTACGTAAAATGTAGGTAGATCTCAATTCAATCCTTTCTTTTTGCCAAATAAACATGAAAAGATGCTGGTGTATTTTTTTCGTTTTCCTCCTCTTCTTCTTCTTCTGGTTCTGTTGATCTTTTTTCCTTGAGCCTTGGCCCACATGTCTAAACTAAACTTTACATACGAATAATAATAACGATAGCAATCAGAGAGAAAAGTCACATTTATTTTTGTTCTACTTATCTGAAATAATATTGTTGCACTGTAAGTAGTGCGAATAAATATTATTGTGTTCCAAAATTATAGACTTGACAGCATGCATGCACGGCTGCAGATGATCGTGGTGATAGAAAATAAATGGATTTTTCTCTTGCTTCTCAGAAAAAGACTACGTTTTACTCTTTGCATACGATTTGGAGTTTGGATGCAGTTATTATTGTTGTTATTGTAGTGATTGTAGCTTTTGTAATATTCGCATAAATATTTTCCAGTTGGAAAAATTTGTAGTTTTATATCAAACAAATAATATGTTGGACAAGTTGCCAAGGAGTTTTGGAAGTTTTCAGAAGCAAAGCAATTCAAGCAAAAACATCCTTTTAATTCTTTCTTTCAAATTGTTTTCTTTCTTTTCAGATTACAATATTCGATTATTAATACAACGAATATGTACTAAAATGCAGTCAACCAGAAAGGACGTGATATTGCTGATATTACAAATATTTCGTTCGTTCGTGTTTCGCTCCTGCTTTGTTGCTGTCTTGTTACGGAAAAGGCAGTAGTGAGAAAGCAAACTTTTTCAGCTGTGCTTCCTTTTTTTCTAACCTTCCACTTTGTGGCTTTATTGCATATTATATTATTTCATATTATAGTTTGCAACAGAGATGCAAAAAATCGAAACTTTGGTATACACGAGAAAGTTGCTAAGCCTTTTCCTTAGCTGTTAAATACATATTGTTATTGTTACAATGCTGGTTTGATTGCAAGGCGTTTAAAATAGTTTCTAAGGCTGCAATCGATGGTTTGTTCACTTGAAAAAAGTTGGAATAAAAGCATATTGATGGACTCGATACGATAAATGCTATATGCATGCTGGTTGAATTTGCGACAAATGCTAAATGCACGCCGCTAAAATTTACGATAGATGCTATAATATGCTTGTCAATGGGCATGGCATATTCAATCTTTGGGCATACATATAGCATGAATCGTCATTGAATTTTGACAAGCTTTTAGCATAGCAGACAAATTTTAGTGGCGTGCATTTAGCATTTGTCGCAAATTCAACCAGCATTCATGCATTTATCGTATCGAGTCCATCGATATACAACTAATATCCTATTCAAAAAGAAACAGGGGAACATGTGTTGATGCATACTAGATATTGTAGTACCAATCTTGAATTGCATTTATGAAGAGTAGTGGCGGTGATTCCAAAGGACAACGAATGACAGAAGGAGAACATCAGAGAGAGAGAATACAAACGTACTTGTTCTGATGATTGTGCAGTTGCATGTAGAGTGAGGATTGCTTTCTCTCTACTTTCTTTTATTGCTGCTGCTGTTGACAGTCCCATTTCATGTTTCATTTTGTTGCACTGTACGACAACTACAGCAGGAATTTGAAGGATTTCGACGAAAAGCGTGTGGCCGAGAGAAAGAAAGGATGAATAGGGAATGAGAGCAAGTGGCACAAGGGAAATTTCCTGTTGCCAAGAATGTGTGTATGTAGTATAAAGTACTCTTCTTTTATTATCATTTTGCTGTGAACATCTTTTCCCTGGTGAATGGAAGCAAATGTTTTCCGAGTACTCGACCACTCTAAATCTACTTCTAAAAACAAGTAGTGTTCTTCTTTGTCTAAAAATGCTAGAGATAACCAATGAACATTTTTAGTTCTGGACAAATCTGGTATATTCCAAGTCTTTTATACATATTTTATCCCTGCTGCCTAAACATGGACAAAATTATAGTCTCATCTGCTTTAATATAAAGAACAGTACATACCTATATATGTATTAGTACTTTAGCCCTTTCTTTCCAGTTTCTCCATGCATATATGTGCGCTACCACCATGGTGGTGATAACTCCAAATTATGAGAATGTATTAGTAGCTCTGGTTCTCTCATAAAACCAAAACTTGCATGTTTGCATGTCTCATGCTTACACTCCTCAAGGGACACTCTTGGTTTTTTCATTAAGCTTCTCACTCGTACACGTACTCACGTAAAATTACACACAAACAAAAAACCACAGTTATGGAACTACATATTGATGTTCTGTGTTGAATACAAAATAATAACCTAGTACGTAAAAACTAACCAACCACATTTTTTTGTTATTAATCCCATTTTCTTTCTCTTTATTCACGCAACTTTTTTTATTTCATGAAACCCCATGTTTTCACGTAAACATAAGCTTTTATCATTTCTAAGCTGACGCTCATAATGAAAGGTAATGAAGAATATAAATACGGATGAGCGAGTCGAGTAGAAAACCTTTTCAGTCGACTCTGTCTACACTACACACATTTTTAAAAAGAAGTAAACAAAATTATTTCGATTATGATTTTAAGAACACGCATCCAAGCATACAAGCACATGCATATTATCCACCTTAATTCAAGAACAGCACTCGTGATTTTTCACATCATATTGGCATAGTTATGAGTCATGACATCAGTTATGGCATCATGTTAAATAAATAGGTAATTTATAACGTAAACAGTAAATATATGCCCATTTCTCTCCTTCCACGAACTTGGCATCAGTTCTTATAAAAAACTAAACAAGTTAAAGTTCTGCTGGCCTGCATTTCTGTAGAAGCAGCAGATTCAGAGCAGCAAGAGCATCTTGTTCGATTTTGCATTGATATGTATCTTTGGAAAGATGGTGATCATGTGAAAGAGAACGATGCTGAACCATGATGAGACCTTTGGCATCTATTTCTAAATTGAAACAGAAATTTTCTATATTTTCATCGTTCATATTCAAATAAACAAGCGAGTGAGCCACTGTGAAGGAAGAATCAGTAATTATTTTTTGTGTGCCCATGAATGCACATCTGTATAATTGGTCGTTTGAATCGTAGGACCCCTGTAGAATTGTAAATTGTTCATTTCATAATTTTGAGTCTATGGTTAATTTGCGAATGTCTCAAGGACGACATTCCCCTACGGTTTCAACTTTTTCGCTTAAATAGATCCAAATTTTAGTCATCAGTCAACTCGTTCATATTCCCGTACGGGAATCTCATATTCAAGCGAGTAATAAAAGTGAAATATCTTGCTAGTTGGCTGGTTTTTTTGCAGATGGATCCAGAAACAAAAAGCCAATGGAAAATTGGCAAGGAGAAACTTGAGAAGAATGTGCAAAAAATTAGGAATTTACTTTTGCTCTACTTATACAAATAATAAATTTATTAGAAGAGATATGTAGCGTAAATATTTTTTTTTGAAAAATCTAGCGGCGCCACACGATGATGATGAACATGCGGATAGATTGAAGTTTTTCATTAACATCAACGCAGAAAAATGTGTGGGTGGTATGTAAAATTAAGATGCAGAAAATCTTACGATTTGTCTTTTCGTATTGACTCGTAAAATCCATACAGGCATCTTGTAGCTTTCAGATGAATAAATAAACAAAACTTATTTTAACTTTTTGTCATTCAACTTATTATACTTCAACCGACGACAGATTATTAGCAACCAGATATATATAATGATGACCGATGAAAAGTAATGGGTTGTGGCAACACAAATAACTTGTGTGGTTCATCTTCTCGGAAGCTTTTCAGTTTTATAATCCCATGTTGCCAACAGATGATGATCACGTTCAACTTTGGCATTAAATCTCATTAATATTAGCAAGTAGCAAATATCTTTGCTAATTTTTTGAAAGATGGAATGCAGTTAGCTTCCGGAATCCGTTTTGTGGTGAATGAGCTCACTGTTACAAGCAATAAAACTTTACCAACTATTTTTCTTTCTTTCTAAGTTAAGGTATCCCAGCCAAAAATCTAAAGAAAAAACTTTCATTTTATTTTCCACTTGATTGAGACAGTCAGTTTATGTCGAAGTAGTTTTGGCGTCAATGTCAGAGTCAATTTGTGTGTATCCAGTTTTGCGTGACACTTGGCATTGAGCAAATGTCATTCTGTCAATCCATCTCTCTGACTTTAAATTAAACGTACCTAAATTTTTGACAGAAGAAGATTCACTTTATTCGCTAGACAAAAGATAATATGCAAAAAAAGGTAGAGATGGATTCTCTGATGTTTATTTTATGGCGCCTCTTTCTATCTCCCGGTAGTGGCGTAATGGTTTTTGACCATGATGACTGTTTGTCAAGTTGAGAGCAAAATGGTGTTTTATCTAACAAAACATTTATTTTGTGTGTGCGGTTCTCTTTTTCACTTGCTTTATGGTAATGATCGGAGTGACAATACTAATACATATTTTGAGTTTTTGATGTGTATAAAAAATTTGTGTTTACTACTACAAACTTTATAACAGTTTGAGCAGACAAAGAAGAACAGAACAATTTGTAAAGTAAACAAAATGAGTTGATTCTTCATATATGTCATTCATCTTCATCATACAAAAGAAAACAAGATTTAGCTAAACTGTCTGTAGACGCTGAGATTAAGTCGATTGCGACGATATCGAAATGGATGAGAAAACATGAAGAAGAATAACTTACGGACAACCATAAAAGTTTACGAAAGATGAGCTAAATTCAACTAAATCTTGATACCATGCGTGAACCGAATATAATGGCTACAACATTATTAATCCCATAAATATTTCAATTTTCTTCAAGTTTTTAGACCCTTTAAACCCATCCCGATTTTTACAGTCACGACAAAACAAGTAAGTATAGTTAAGATGAAGTATAGTTATAGAAAGATGTGTGGTAATGATAGGCAGCCTTAAATCATAACGAGATGATATTTCCCGAATTAATCTCACGTTCTCAAACAAGACAAGATAATCAACCCTCCCCAAAAATAAAACAAAAAACTGACACCCTCCACAATACAATTTAACATTTATTTTTATCGTAACGATAATATCGTTTATGTGCCTAACTAACTTATCAGCCCAGAATTTTTTCGTGTCTTTTTAAGAAATGCTCTTAAAAATGTAACGTATCAGCAGAGCTGCAGTGCAACGATGCATACGCAGGAAGCCTTGTTGTAATTACATTCATGAACCTATTTACAGCTACAATGTATGCATATAAATTTTACCACATTTTTATCTCCTCTTTACAAGACAGAGCAGCAAGAAACAGCAGTCGTGTCTTCTCAAGATCAAGAGAAATGCAAAGTCATGCTCCCCACGAGGACGAGCGGTGACTACGATACTGCGCAAGAAATATGCAGATTCACGACGAAGCCACGCTGGGAAATAATGCACAGTCTACACCAATATTAAATTCCACTCTGTTCCTCTGCTCCTCTTCTTTTAAATATTTTTTGAGATCCAATATTCTTTCTTGCTTGTGTAAAACGAAATTGCAGCAGGAATATGCAAATGTGTGCAAAAGAGTTGGGAATTCTACACTACGCTATCTTCAACTTGCAAAAAGTCATTTTAAAAAGAAAATGGCTGTTGGCCTTTTTGCCCCGAATTTCCACCGCTCCCGTTTACTTTTTTTAATGCACCATTACCCCAACAATAATAGCCATTATTACAGCAGCTCATCTAATTTCTCCTCTCTTCTTCTCTCCAAACTGGGGTTTTTATTTGTATTTCCGGAATTTTCCAACTTGTGTGCGTGTTCAAACATAAATGCTAATCGCCCTCTTCTAGCTACGCACACACAAAACACTATTAATGTTTTGTCTTATCACACTCAAGCAGTGCAAGATTTGTGTCTCTTGCCTTTATGAGTATGTCCAGCCGTAAAAATAAATCACAGTTACATTTATAGCCAAAGGGAAACTATATCACTTTTAATACTACTAAGAATTGCACATTATATAGGGTACGGGGGGATATACATAGGTAAACGCGTAAAATACATATTAATTGACAGTGCAAATTAACTTAAGCATTTAATTATCTGTACTTTCCTTTTCCTCTCAGAATATATCAAAATTAATGTTTCACGCAGAATTTCTTTTGGAAAAACAAAACAGCATCGCAAGGGGCATATATGAAAAAACACTGCAGCAGCAGCACTCTGTTTTCTGTTCAATTTTCTGAATCATTGCCAACTGCATCTTGTTGAAACTTTCCACCTTACACGTTTCTTCAAGTTGAACATATTCCCAATTTTTCACACGCGCGTTTGATCATGACATTTTGACTTTGGCATAATATGAAAGGAAGACGGTCAAAGGAGGATAATAATGGAGATTAGACTAGTTTTTGTTGGAATGTATACTCGCTGGCTCAACTTTGATATTTTTGCTGTGAGGCGAGTGTGGTGCATCCACCTCAAAAACTGTCACAAATAATTTTGATGATTAGAAGCATCTGTTTGCTTGCTAGAAATGCCGAGAAAGTTTTATGTACACACAGGGAAGAAATATTGGGATGGAAGGTCACCACTAAATATTATTACCTATTTCATTCATTACAGGAAAAAGGCGCAATTTTGCTATAAAATATTCAAATCAGCTAAAGTTCAAAACTTTTATTACACCAGCAAATGGATAGGATGAAGAAGATAATAATGATTATATGTGTTTTGCTTGTTTATCTTCGCATACTTTTAGCTTGTAATCCCATCTAATAACTTATTTAAAAGTGACTCAACTACCGGTCTGCTATGCCACACCAAACAGTCATAATCATAAATTTACCCCAGCTAGCTGGGACGAGACAAAAAACTGAGGCATGTTAAAGAATAGAGAATCTACCTTTAGTTTACATAAAACAGGTAATACGATAAGATTGCGGCCTGCATTAAAATGTCATCTCATTATTACAACCCGGACACATTCAACATTTTTATGTATTTTTACTACTCAATTTAATGAAACACGCATTCCTCTCTTGTTATTATATTGCTGTGCAAAACAAAGTATGCAAATCAATCTCGTAAAAAGCACAATAAAATGCTTGGAATAAAAACAGTAACAAGATATACTATCTCATTGTTACACTGCATTCATTGCTATATATCATGTAAGATGTGGTCTGCATTGTTATCTTTATTAGCTCGCTCGTTGATGCGCCAACTATTTATTCAGAATATTCAACTGTGTGTTCATATATCAGTCTGTCTACCTGTCCATTATTATTCCGGTATTGAATCTAGAAATTATTGCGTTACAATTTTTTCGGGAGGAATGGGGTTTGTTCGGAGTAGTACCATTTGGGATAATTGGATATACGTATTTTGCTTCAGGAATTTGGAAATACATGCCTACGTTGAACTGAATTGAGTTACATACTTTTCATTAAATATTTACTTTTGCTAAGATTGCTATATCTAAGATATTACTTTTCTAACTACATCCCAACTGTGACTTAACTATTTAAGTTACAGGAAAGATGCTAAATATCTGTATTGCAGTGTAATAGATTCAGCACAAAATAAAACGACTCTAGGCTTTTACCCCGGGAGTCTATTTCCCCGGGAATGTCCCTTTCCCAGGGGTGCCACTTCCCCGGGGTACCACTTCCCCGTGATACCAATTCCCCGGGGTACCACTTCCCCGTGATACCAATTCCCCGGGATACCTTTACCCCGCGAGACCCGTTTGCCCGGGCTTTACCCCGCGATACCAATTATCCCGGGAGACTAAAATCTCAATGGTGACAATACATAAAGTTAGAATATTATTATGCATATACAATAGATTCTTATTGAATATAATATCGATTATGTAGGTAAGTAAGTCAGGAGAATTACAGTTCACCGTGTTTTTTCGTTAGTAAAGTTTGTTGCGTGGATAAAATACATGCAATCACACCAATTTGCCAGGGAGACTCCGTACTCGATGTCGACAAAATTTTAATTTAGTAAATTTGTACATGAGCATTATAAAATACTCTAGTGTTATATTCGTGCTTGGTAAATATTAAAGTACAGTCCAAAACCCATCAATGGAAGCACAGTCATAGTGACAAAGCGAACGTTTACAAAGCCAGGAAAATTCGACATCTTGGCATGAGGCAGGGGGACGAAAC